>MU226143.1:55339-71523 GCA_018584345.1 Thuja plicata
GGAAATTCACTTGAGAACAAACCTTCACAATTTATGAACTTATTGTGATGTACATTTTATCTTCCCTAGCTAAGAGGGAGTGTTGATGTTTTGTATAGCTATAATGAGGGTCATAAGTGTTGACATAGGAGACCACTACACATTCTGTTTGATCATCCCCCTAGCTAAGAGGGAGTGTTAATGTTTGTAGCTTTAGTCGTATGATCATTAGAATATATATAATACATGTTGATTAATAATAATATATTATATATGTTATATTATTATTAATCATATGAAATTTAATATTTAATATTAAATTATTAAATTATTCTTAATTAATAATTGATTGATGAAACATTATAAGATTGATTAACTTATGATTAATAGGAAGAGGCATGTCCTTTCTTATAAATAATAATGAATAGACATGTCCCTTTATGGGACATGTCTCTCCTAGCTTCATTCCTAATATAAATGAAAGAGAGATTGTTGCATTTGGAAAACACATACAAAATAGAGTGCTATTACATTTGCAACTATCCTAAAACTTAACAACTTGGAAAAAGGTGATTTGTCTATCAATGAATGCCTCTTAATTTGTAGTGGATTTGTGTTTTGTCAAAGGTGAAGTCCACTGGTATGGGTACATCCTTTAACTATGAATTTGACCTTGTACAACGTGGTGGAGTCTTGTTTTGAGGCTTTCTTAGACTACTTATGCTTGCTTTGTTTCTTTTAGATATCTAAGGCCCTGATTGGTTGAGGAATTGGAATTTGCCTCAAAACCTTATTATCTCATAATCAGGTTTTGATCTTCTGGTTTTGCATCTTCTGGATATAGTTTGGACCATTTGGTTGACTCAGAAGATGACCGAGTCAATCCATCTTCTGCGTTTGGTTGCCAATTTCGAAATTGGAATTGGAACTGACAAATTCTAACTTCCGCGTTTGGTTCAACAATTTCGAATTAGAATTGGGATTAGACACTCCATCTTCTATGTTTGGTTTTACATTTCGAATTGGAATTTGACGAAGACTTTATAATTTATTAGTATTATTTAATAATGTTTAATTTTATGTTGTGATTTATTTTGTCCATTTTTTTAATTTTGAGTTTTTTTAAATTGTTATTTGCTTGAATTAGTTTTTAATTATGGATTATTACTATGTGTAGTAGCACGTCTGACAACTAGTTTTTCATGCTTATGCTCATAAAAATATATGTTGATCTTCTTTCTATTAATGATTAGATTATATTTAAAATTTATAAGGAATACCATATTCAATCTTTCACAAATGACAAATACATCATATTTTATTTTTCTTTGCACTTAGAATCAAGTTTAATTGATCATGCCTTCAAAATATACAGTGCAAGTGTTATTATATGGATGTTAATAAAAAAATCTATCTTCAATCTTTTCTTTGATTCTACAAGTAATCTCCAACTAGGATGTTTTATCTTTTGACACTTAGATGGTTTCTTAGGTTCGTTGTTTAAATTCTAAGGATGTTTATATTCCAACTCAATTTTCAAAGATTTATAGATTTATAGTTAATTTATATTTCATAGGATAGAGAAATTGGCCTTTGATATACATGAGAGTACCTATTTTCACAATATAGGTTCAAAACCAATAATCTTTTTCCATATCAAGCTTAATAATAAAAGAGGTAATTTTGTTTGTTTGAATGGAGTGGACAACATTATAAGCCACAATGACACCCATTTACTATCTAATAAAAAGATAAAGTACCATATGAAATGTGGACAAATAAGAGGACTACTAGTTCACATCTTAGGCTATTGGTTGTTCAACATTTTTTTAGGAGTCCAAGTATATATATAACTATTTCTGCATAATGACCCAACAAAGTAGTGCAATTAGAACACAAACAAAACGTCGTAGAAACTTGACATCGGCATGATAGTTAGCCTCCGCTTTTGCCATAGCTGTCTCGAGCGCCTTGCAAGACTTGTACTCATCATCTACAACAGGTATATGTGTAGATGGTGCAGATGATGTAGACAGAGATGGGGCATCATCCACCCACCGAAAGTAGTCACATCCACTGCCATCCTACAATATAAATCTAAGTTAGTATTGCTATAATGATTAATATTTATTATTTGTAAACATTAAATATAGTGCTATTAACAACCTTTTTCTTATTTACGCAAGTCCAAAACTTACACTCTGGATTATTGTCTGTGTGTGACGTCCTCAACACACAACGCGCTCCATCAGCACAGTCACACATAGGCACATTTATCATAGCCATCACCCCTGTATCAAACAAATTTTTGTTCATTCATACTATTGAAGCAACCAAACTTAGTATTTATACAAAAAAAATGAAACAACTATAGAATCAGATAGAAGATGGGGAAGAACAATATCCATGAACTGAATGGTGGTGTGAAAACATACTGTTAAATAAGAAATCCACGCTCTACGCCCTTATGCCCCACACTCGATGAGAAACTGTCTCATATCCTGCTCATTCTTCCCATTTTTGTCAGTACTGTTAGATGGTCAATCCTGCATATACAAACTAAACATGATAGAAAAACTAAAACTAGTTTATTTTTAAATGGAATACACCAAGGAGTAGCATCAAAAATATTGAATGTTTACAAACATGAACAATAAACAATCATCAGATAGCTCATTTTTTTATCAACATATGTGGAGACTCACACGTTTGTGTACTTTAGATTTTCTTATTAAATAGTTCATTGCATTCAATTGTGTACATAATTTTTGCATCAACGTTTTGGATCACACTCTGTGATCCATCATCAGGATGAAAGAGAGAAAAATGATTGACTTCTCTTTCAATCCTTTTGCTCTTTCATCTTGATGAAGGATCACAAAGTGTGATTAGAAACAATGATGCAAAAAATATCTACACAATTGAATCCAGAAGTTATTTTAAACATTTTTAATATTAGCATATGTGCAGTCTCACAATATCATCATACGTGTAGTCTCAGAACTATCCATTTCTGTTTCTTTACCATGAGACAACTATCCTAGTGCAACAATAATAACAAATGCAATAGGTATCTACATATAACATGAGACAGAATCATGAATAATACAGTCATCTACCAAAACACATTTATATCACCATCTGTTGTCAAGAACTAGAAATGGACAGTTCCGAGAGTACACCTTGACAATGCATTATATTAAGCATTCATCATGTGGTACTCCTTGGTGTATTCCACTTAAATATGTTAAAAGCAACAAGACTAACAAATGCAAGAAGAAAAAAGTTTCCACCCCTAGCAATATGACATTTCTTTCTCAATCAGGTTTCCCCCTTTGTGAAGATATAAGAGGAATGTGTAGTGTCAAGGCAGATTTGTCAAGCATATTAATGTTTTGTCTTCTACTTTGGTATTGGTTTTGTGAATTGGTAATGTGGTTTATAGTGTGACAAAAGTTATTTAAGACAAGTATTAATGGATTGGCATGTATGTATTGTGTATGTATGTCCTTTTCTTTTTGGCTCACAATTTTGATGTTTGGTGTGTATATGTCTTTGTCCCGTTCCTCTACAAGTTTGAGTTCAGGGTCTCATGATACTGTTTTCTTTTATCTTTTTGGAAGGTGAGGACTTCAAATTTTATGTTGTTTAGTTCATCCAAGTTTATCTGTTTACTCAGAACGAGCTATAAATATTGCTTGAAAGGCCTTGTGAAATAGTGAATTAGTTTGTATCTCTGGAAGGCAGGGACTTTGGATTTACTTTCAATTGTTTCAAATACTTTTATCTATTTGATGGGCATGACTTATAAACTTTGATAGAAAGTGCTAGCCAGTTATTTAATAGAAGTTTATCTATTTATAAGTAAAAACTATAAATTTTGATTGGAAGGTTCAATTTGGCATTCTGAAAAGACCATGGCTTTTTCCTCTACTAAAAAGTTTGAGTTATAGATAATTTTAGAGATTTGACTATACTAGATATAATTAGCAATAATAAGTTGTACCATATATGAAAGAAAGAAGTTGTGAGGAGACCCTCGTCTGCAAGGTGGGGGAGTAAGAATGATGACTTATTTGTGCAGTCCTGGCTGCTTATTTCAAATCTTCTACTCTTCATTTCCAACTTTCCTAATGCAGTGCATTTTTTGTTTATTTGTGACAAGGGCTCTGACTGTGATGAAAATAATTATCTCATAGGGAATAGTAACCGCAGGGAAATGAAAACAACTATAGTAATTGTGTTGTGGTGGAAATAATTTCCATTAATTGGGGCATTTTAAATAATGCCATACTCAATCATCTTCTAAGAACTGGAAGAAGTAAATTATACCATGAAACAAACCATGCCCCTATCCCTTCTGACTTGAAAATATTATAGAGAACTCTTGTCTGAACTATAATTGTCACAGACAACAAAATAAAGGCACTCTCAATTAGCAAAACACCTTATCATGAAAAGGTGACCCTTTCTTGCCATCCCTCCTAAATTCAACCACAATCAGAAACTACAAATATATAATCCTCCTTCACGCACTATCATCATGCATACAAAAAGATTCTTTATTAAATCAACCCATAAACAAAATACACCTCAATAAAATAAATAGTACAACAAGGCATCTAAAGTCTACTAAAGGGGATGCACTCCAAATTAACAAACAGAACAAATTTCAGTTTAGCAATCCATAAACAAATCTTGAAATGAGAATAAAAGAATACACCTCTACCGAAACAGCATGCCTCACAAATTATGGTAAGGAAAATTCACTTATCCAAGATTCTCAACAACCATTACAACCCTTTAAGGCTACTACAAGATTAGTCATGAACAAGAAGGGACATTTCTCATCAAGAGAATTTATTTATTTATTAACACAACTACATACAAACATTCTAAATTGACATGAATACGATTCTTTCCAAGAGATATTGCTTGATACATATTACATATAGATCACAAGCATAGAAAATAACTTCTCCTACATTCATATTCTTTATTGCTCCTGAAACCATGAACTTAAATCAATCACGAGGCTGCTGAATGTAGTGTCCCCTTATTGCACCTAATCAGTTTGAGGATTCCAATAGCCTATTCCCGAGTTCTCGAAGTCTAAGTTGATGAGGTTAGTCACCTCAGTATCCCGAGGAGAGCTCTAGCAAGTGTTTTAAAGTGTATTCTAGCATAGTGTCTATTTTTAGCATAAGACTATTTTTAGTAAGTGCTCTAGCAAGTGTTTTAAAGTGTATTCTTACATAGTGTCTATTTTTAGCATATGGCTATTTTTAGTAAGTGCTCTAGCAAGTGTTTTAAAGTGTATTCTAGCATAGTGTCTATTTTTAATCCTTCAATTCTAAGAGTGAGTTTCTCATCCTATGAAGTGGATGGCCATAGTTTTGACAAGATCTTCACCGCTATATTATCATCTAATATGAGATCAATTAGAAAGCATGAACGTTCATCTCAAGAGCACTCAAGTATGAGATCATCAAGACATGGCACATTTCAATCTCCAGAGAAATATGAAGTGATTGCTTACTTTCAGATCTTATTATGTTCAACCCATACATAATTAATAGATCACACACTACTTTTCATATAGACATAGAATAAGCTTGCCAAGGCCCTTAGGAGGGTAATAACCAAAAGATGTTAGTAGATGAAAGTTATGGTAGATTGAGTAGATAGACACAAGCTCTGTCCAAAAGGAAATCCAAGGAATCCCATATCACTTGGTCACATCTAGTGACCAGAATAGGAGTGCATTAGCTATAATAGAGGACATGGAGGGCTCTTTCTTGTCCAGATCATTCATAAGCTCTTCTAGAGCTTCACCCATGTTATCAACAGATTGCATAAAATAATAAGATTTAGAGGATCTGTCAAAATCTAGTGGTAATCCATCAGAGATTTTAACCAAAATGAATATCTAGACCCAGATTATGAGTATCCAACAGAGCAGGGTCACTTGAAGAAGAATTTGTTTGAGTTATTTGAGTGTGCCTGTGATAAGTTGAAACAAATGAGACAATGAGGCCTTTTACGGCAATAATTTTTGAAAATTGCATAATGGGAGTTGCATGGCCCTGAGTTGGGTATGGAATAACCAGAGAACGAACAAGATTTCAGGCATGGAAGAAAGTAATGGAAATATTACTTAGGCTATTCTTCTCATGGAAAATATATTACCAAAAGATCTAAAGGCATTGATAGAATGCAAAAAAATTAAGAATGAAACATTTCCAGTGATGTAGTCGCATCTTAACTACAAACCCTACTGAATTTCAGTTTCCATAAGCTCAATATTAAATTAATTAGTACATATGTACCATATCAACATTGTTAAAACTGATTGAAATATTGCGATGCAACAGTACTATCACCTTGTGAAACATGAAAAAGGGTAAGTTATAACAAATGAAAATGTTTCAAAGACCTCTGAAAAGTCTAAATACAAAAAATAAATTTTGGTTAATGTCATAGTTAAAACCTCACTAAATTTGTGAATGCTTTGGGCATTGTGGATCATTACAATCCACCAAATGTGAATGCAATCCACTCCACTCTCTCCTCCTCATTCATTAGCAAGAACCCTTTGTCTCTTTCATGTTGAATCACGAAGGTGTTGTATACCTTCACGAAAACACCTTGACTCAATTCAGGGATGGATTTGAGAGCGTTATACGCGTTAAACAAAACAATATCCTCATTAGATTTATCCACTTTGTGGAGGTGAACATTGTCAAGGCTATCTTTTAATTTCTTGACTGTTTCACAGTTGACATCCAAGGAATTGGCCATACTTGCCTTTTTCCTCTTTCCCTGCCTTGATGATGATGATGTAGGAGTTCCTTTATTTGCAGTGGACTGATTTGAATGATTAAGGTCTTCATCAAATCAACAACACTGTCAAGATGTATACTGAAACCAATGTCCTCTTCATCATGCACATTGAATGCCTCTTCCATAGGGTTCCCTTCCTCACTCTCATGGGCAGTCGTAGTTGCATTACCTTCAGCAATGTCGTTACCAAAAATTACACTCAATTCATTGAAGTATTGGAAGGGTTGCCCCTTATACACTTTGGCATTTTTGAACTCTCTCCTCTGCATGCTGGCATAAATAAATGGATTAGGTTTTGTGTTTCATTATTAACTTTATAAGAAGGCAATAATATTTCAATCAAAACATTAGAAAGACCATCCTACCTTCAAAAGCTCATCCCACATACTCTCCTCAGCATCCATGCATTGAGTTGCCTCATTCCAAGCGAAACCGCTTGTAATTCTCAATGGCAGTCCACACTTCTTTTTTTAATCCCTCGTCTCCTTTTCTTCCGAGTTGGACTTTCTCAATGAGAAAGTCTAGAAACTTGTGTTCCATCTCTTTGGTCCATTGTACCTTCTTTGAGGAAGAAGATATGTGGTTCATGTTACTGGTTTCTTCCATGCTCATCATTAGTTTTGTGTATGCCATGGTTTAGATCAATTGTTCACAATGTACAAAGGCTTCTTAATTGTGTAAGCATATTTTTGTTGATGGTTTAAACATAGACAAGGAACATATTTATATACAAATCCATAAAAGTACAACTATTATATACAAGTCCAATACTTCCAGATACGAACAAAAGAAAAAGGAAACCATCATATCTATCAAAGTATTTGCATACATCAGTTTACTCAAATAAAACACATTGACCCATAAAAGTATAACTATTATATACAAGTCCAATACTTCCAAATACGAACAAAAGAAAAAGGAAACCATCATGTATATCAAAGTATTTGCATACATTAGTTTACTGAAATAAAACACATTGAACCATAAAAGTACAACTATTCTCTAGATCTATAGTCTTCCCACATTGTACTTGCTATATCATTTCCAAATTGTGTCCACTGGTCTCTATCACGCTGAGATAACCCATATGTCTCAAGCATTGGTACATCTATCCCATCACGATCATCTTCCTCTTTGGTACCAATTTCTGATGGAACACCTATTAGGAATAGTCCCAAGAGATAACTGAGGGGGGGGGGTGGTGAATCAGTTATCTACTAGTTTGAATTCTTTTCTCCAATTAAGTACACAGTAACATAATGCATAAATACAACAAGTTAACACAGAATAGAATGCCACAATTTTGGTTATGGGGAAACCAAAATAGGTAAAAAACCCAGTGGGAATTAGCACCCACAAAGAACTGTACTAGAGTATAATGATTCCTATTAGAAGATCTTACAACCCTATTAGGAGTTGATCTTTACAATGCAATAAGTACAGTGACCTGGTTAAGGGTCAGACCCTGTTAGGAGTCTTTTACAAATAACCCTGTTAGGGGTGAGGACACACTGTCCAATAGCACACTGCTAAAATGATGAAGGCTGCAACCTTCTGCAAAACTGATATACACTATATATGATAATTGAACTGTTTAAATAGACCTGATGTCTTGATCAGTTCCAGTGAATTGTATGCACTCTCTGCTTCTTCACATAAATCTTTAACTGATGAATGAACTAGCTTTTCTGTCCCAAAACAACTAGCATTCTGCTATGTTCTTTTCCTGTCTCTTTTCTTATCATTCACACTAAGTGATCACAAATCAACTTCTATATGCATCTTATTCAAAGGATATGATCACGTTGGCTGTAGGAATTCCTTCAATACTTTGCTTGTCAGCTAAACTAAGCACACAATATAATTAGAACCGTGCAACTCAAAATGAATAGACACATCGCTTCACATAGTCAACTCCACCAAAATTACCCAAATGTCACACTTCGGATGAAACACGTTTAGCGCCTTTGGTTAATCATCTTTAACTCATAAATAAACATGAATCTGAACACGCATATCCCATAGATAGGCACAACTGAAGAATCAATAAGATTATTATCGGCTTTCTAAAAACAATCCTCTGAAACTATGGCTGGTAAACAGATCAACGTAACTCAACTGTAACTGAACTTCTGAATTTGCATGTACGAACATGGTATAATAACTATGTCTGAAACATAAAAACAACTGCGCAAGGCTCCAACATATCCATGCTGAAAAGTGAATACAATACACTATTGTATACTATATGTTGTCATCAATGAAAAACATATAGTCAACTATTTGCACAAATCCAACAATCTCCCCCTTTGACATTCATGACAACATATGATATTAAAAACACCATCAATCCAAAAGTGTCTTCTTTCTTTTTAAAATCTTCTCAATATCCTCATCAAAGGTTCCTCTTAACTGCTGCATCTCCTTTGACTGTGTTTTTATTTTCATGACTATATACTCCCATAGAGTATATGTTCCCCCTTACTATATACTCCCACTTTGACATCAATGGAAAAGGATGCCAAATACAAATAAGCATAGGTAGTACCCTAGAAGTAGAGTAATCAACCACTCATCAGTCACCAAGGACTGATGCCTTTTCTGTGAGTTCTAATCAGACTCAAGAAAGGGAATTACTCCCAGCTTCTTCCTGAGATACTCAAAAGTATCTTTTGATAAAGGTTTCATAAATATGTTTGGAAACTGATCTTTGGTGCTCACATAATCCAACTTCACTTCTCTTTCTGCAAATTTTTCTCTTAGAAAATGATATTTTATTTCTATGTGTTTTGTCTTTGCGTGCATCACAGGGTTCTTTGACATATTAATAGTGCTAGTGTTGTCACAATGAATGACAATAGGATAATTAATTTGAATTCCAAAGTCTTTAATCATCTATTTGATCCAAACCATTGTTAACAATTCAATGTGGCTGCTACATACTCGGCTTCTGCTATTGACTAAAAAATATAGTTCTGCTTCTTGCTTATCCAAGTAACCAACCTTTCTCCAAGAAATAATGCTCCTCCTGAGGTACTCTTTCTGTCATCAACACAACCTGCCCAATCTGCATCTATGTACACATGAAGTTCTACATTTTCTGAATTAGGATACCATAAACCATAGTCTATAGTTCTCTTTAAATATCTGAATATTCTTTTTATTGTCATTAAGTGATTCTATTTTGGTTCAGCTGCAAATCTCCCAACAATGCCAACTGCATTAGAAATATTTGGTCTAGATTGAGTGAGATATATGAGTTTTCCAATCATGGACTTGTAAAGGGTTTTGTCAACTGCTGTGGAGTCATCATTTTTAGAAAGCTTGTTTCCTATTATCATAGGAGTACTTACTAGCTTGCAATCTTCCATCTTGAATGTCTTCAATATCTCCTTCACATATTTAGACTGATTTATGAATATACCTATGTCTGTCTGCTTTACATTTAATCCCAAAACATATTTTATAGGTCCAATCATGTTCATTTCAAATTTGCTCTGCATCTCTTTGGCAAATTCTGCACTAAGCTTGTCATTACCTCCAAAAATAATGTCATCAACAAAGATAGCAAAAAGTAATAGTGCTTCAGGTGTCTCTCTTATAAATAAGTTGCAATCTGATGCTCCCTTTTTGAATCCAATCTTCGTCAAGTAGCCATCAAGTCTCTCATACCATGCTCTTGGGGCCTGTTTAAGTCCATAGAGGGCTTTCTTTAGTCTGCATACCATGTCTGGTTTGTCTGATAATTTAAATCCTTCAGGTTTCTCTATGTAGACTTCTTCCTTCAAATCACCGTTCAGAAATGTTGACTTAACATCCATCTGATATACTTTAAAGTTTTTGAATGTTGCATAAGCTAAAAACAACTTAATAGCTTCTAGTCTACTCATAGGGGAAAATGTATCAGAGTAGTCAATTTCTTCTCTCTGAGCATATCCTTTACATACCAATCTTGCTTTGTTTCTTATCACTGTACCATCTTCATTCATTTTGTTTTTGAATATCCACTTAGTTCCAATCACATTTTTGTCACAAGGTCTAGGGACCAATTCCCATGTGTCATTCTTAATTATCTGATCTAATTATTCTTGCATTGCATTTTTCCAATCCGAGTCATTACACGCATCTTCAGCACTTAAGGGTTCAATCTGTGAAAGTAAACATACCTCTTCATCAACAGTTGAACCTTTTTCTCTAGATCTTGTCAAAACTTTACTGCTCTGATCTCCAATGATATCTTCTTTTGAATGGTATCTAGATGTGTATTTTGAAATTTTGGGTGTGACACTCTCATCTGTAATATGTGATTCTTCTTCACTTGGTCCAGGTTTATTGCATGATACATCAATACAATCAAACATTTCTTCAATAACTGTATCTTTATTGATAGGTCTAGGTTCATCTTCAATCATAGGAGCATAATCATAATATCTCTCTTGAATCATGAACTTCTCATCAATTTTCACATGTGCGCTTTCAATTATTTTCTTCAACCTTAAATTAAAACATATGTAAGCTTTGCTCTTAGTAGAATAACCAAGAAAAATACCTTCATCACTTCTAGCATCAAACTTACCAACACCATCATCTCTCTTGATGTAGCACTTGCTTCCAAAGATTCTGAAGTATTTTATTGTAGGTACATTACCAAACCAATGTTCATAAGGTGTTTTGTCTGTGCTTGGCCTTAGTTGAATTATGTTGATAGTATAGACTGTTGTATTGACTGCTTCTCTCCAATAGGTGTGCACAACTTTTCCTTCAATCATGAGAGTGCGCGTTGTGTCAAGTATTATCATGTTTCTTCTTTCTGCAATTCCATTTTGTTGAGGGGTTCTGGGTGCACTTAGTTGTCTTTTGATCCCATGTTCTTTGCAGTACTCAAGAAACTTGTCAGAGGTGAATTGTCCTCCTCTATCAGATCTCAGACATTTTCATCTTTAATCCAGACTCATTTTCAACTTTACCTTTGAATATTTTGAACTTCTCAAAAGATTCAAATTTATCTTTCAAGAACGCAACCCACATCATTCTGGAGAAATCATCAACAAAAAAAATGAAATACCTTTCACCATAGTATGATCTCGTTTGACTAGGTCCACATAAGTTTGTATGCACTAGATCTAATTTGTTCTCTGTAGAGTTTTGTTTGCTTCTGAATGAGTTCCTCACATGCTTTCCCATCACACATTCCCTGCACATAGTATCAACTGGTCTTGCAATGCTAGGAAGGTCTTTTACTGCCTTTATATTGCTTATCTTTACTATGTTGTCAAAATTGATATGAAAAAGTCTTTTGTGCCATAACCATCTGTCATCCACTTTTGCAACAAAACAACTTACTTCGGAGTTGAGCTGAAAAACATTACCTTTGGTCTTTGAACCTAATTCTATCATGTCTCCTTATTTGTTGTTAATAATGCACTTGTTGTTTTTGAATTCCAACTGATATCCTTTATCGAGCAACTATCCAACACTTAGTAAGTTATGATGTAAACCATGAACATATAGAACATCACCTGTCTTGTTCTTTCCATCTAAGGTGATGGATCCTCTACCTATGATAAGTTTGGGAGTGTTATCCCCAAATCTAACCATGCCACCTTTGTACTTAGCTAGATGTACAAATCTATCTTTGTCTCCTGTCATGTGATGTGAACATCTGCTATCTATGATCCAGTTTGTTCTGATGTCTGCTTGTGAAACTAAAGCCAATTCTTGTGCCTTCTTTTCATCTTCAATTTCCATTTCATGAATCATTTTTTCAATATGTTTAATTGCAATGAATCCAATTTCATCTTCTCCTGAATCATCACCAGTCACACCATCTTCAACATAATAGCATTCCTTAGTATATTTGGGCTTGTAATCTGATCTGAACTTCTTGACTCTTGTAGGACACTTGGATGCAAAATGGCCAACTTTGTTGCATGAAAAACATTTAAATGGTAGTTGTACTTCATATTTTCCTTTGCCTTTCCTTTCTTTCTTAGCAATCATAGAAATGATTTCTTCTAGTTATGTATCAACTTCTTCTTTCTCAATATTACTAGATATGCTCAATGATTTCTTACCATGGACTGAGGCTTTGAAAGTTGTTTCAATTTTAGGTTCTGTCTTCAATCTTGATATCTCAAATGCTGATATTTTGCTGATCAAGGTTTCTCTTTTGAAGTCCTTTGAAAATTGCATGGTTTCATCTAAGATGTTTATCTTTCTTTTATAATTTGCGGTCAATGTAATCATCAGTTTGTCCATTATGTATTCCTCTGAAATTTCTCCACCATTGTTTCTAATTCCTGAGACTACTTCATTAATCCTCTGATTGTAAGCTCTGATGTTTTCTTCAGGTAGCATCTCTAAATTGTTGTATCTATTCTTCCATGTCTTTCTACGCGCATTCTCAGCTTGGATGTCTCCTTCAAACATATCTTCTAGGTATTTCCATATTGAATAGGATTTATCTGCCTTCTTAATCTCAAAAAATTCACTATCAGATAAGGCACTAATTAGGGCTTCTTTGGCAATTACATTTTGGGTGAATACTTCATTTTGTTTAACAGTAGAATCTTCTTCTGCAAGATCTTTCAAAGTAGGAACATCAATTGCATGAGTAGCAACCTCATAGATCTCAAAACCAATGCACTGTAGATGTGTTATCATTTTTTTCTTCCAGTCAAGATAATTCTCTCCATCAAACTTAGGACTCTCTTTCCTGAAGTACGCCATTTGATCTACCTTAAGCTGTTAGGCTTCCTCTTCAAGGCACTTGGCTATGATACCAATTTTTAGGAATAGTCCCAAGAGATAACTGAGAGGGGGGGGGGTGAATCAGTTATCTACTATTTTTAATTCTTTTCTCCAATTAAGTACAGAGTAACATAATGCATAAATACAACAGGTTAACACAGAATAGAACACCACAATTTTGGTTACGGGGAAACCAAAATAGGTAAAAACCCCGGTGGGAATTAACACCCACAAAGAACTGTACTAGAGTATAATGATCCCTGTTAGAAGACCTTACAACCCTGTTAGGAGTTGATCTTTACAATGCAATAAGTACAGTGACCTGGTTAAGGATCGGACCCTGTTAGGAGTCTTTTATAAATAACCCTGTTAGGGGTGAGGACACACTGTCCAATAACACACTGCTAAAATGATGAAGGCTACAACTTTCTGCAAAACTGATATACACTATATATGATAATTGAACTATTTAAATAGACCTGATGTCTTGATCAGTTCGAGTGAATTGTATGCACTCTCTGCTTCTTCACATAGATCTTTAACTGATGAATGAACTAGCTTTTCTGTCCCAAAACAACTAGCATTCTGCTCTATTCTTTTCCCGTTTCTTTTCTTATCATTCACACTAAGTGATCACAAATGAACTGCTATATTTATCTTCTTCAAAGGATATGATCATGTCAGCTATAGGAATCCCTTCAATACTTTTCTTGTCGGCTAAACTAAGCACGCAACATAATTAGAACCGCGCAACTCAGAATGAATAGACGCATCGCTTCACATAGTCGGCTCCACCAAAATTACCCAAACGTCACACTTCAGATGAAACACATTTAGCGCCTTTGGTTAATCATCTTTGACTCATAACTAAACATGAATCTGAACACGCATATCCCATAGATAGGCGCAACTGAAGAATAAATAAGATTACTATCGGCTTTCTAAAAACAATCCTCTGAAACTGTGGCTGGTAAACAGATCAACGTAACTCAACCATAACTGAACTTCTGAATCTATGTGTATGAACATGGTATAATAACTATGTCTAAAACATAAAAATAACCGCGCAAGGCTCCAACATATCCATACTGAAAATTGAATACAATACACTGTTGTATACTATATGTTGTCATCAATGACAAACATATAGTCAACTATTTGCACAAAGGCAAATCTCCAATAACACCATCCTCTATTGTAATGAATTTGTGTAGTATGCAACATGCATAATACAATATGGGCTTGTGTCATGATAGAATAAGACATGGCATGCCTAAGGATTGGAAAACGTTGCTTGAGAATACCATATGTACGCTCTATTGCATTTCTAAGAGAGGAGTGTCGGTGGTTGAACAACTATTGTGGAGAGTTTATTGGATTTTCTCTTGAAAAATCCTTCAGGTGGTAACATGTACACTGATAAGGAGTGAGAAATCTAGGTGCATTGGGATATCCAACATCCACTAGAAACTATTTTCCTACATAAGTAAAGTAGATTGTTAAAACTTGAAACATTGATTGTACACTCGAGTATATTAAATTATGAGTTGGCTTACTGGGGGAACAAAAAGTGGATATGCTCTTGATAGAGATGAAGCTAGAACATGACTATCTATGGAAGACCCTTCCTAACCAGCAAGATAGTACTGAAACTTATAATCGAAGGAACACACACCCATAACATTTTGCAACAAGTTTCCTTTTCTATCACGATATTTACCCTGCATGTCGACATCGATGGTGACTGGTATATGGGTTCCATCAATATCTCTAAAAAAATCCTATACTATATGATACAATCATCAATTTTATAGTCAACCAATAATATGATAAGGATATAAATCCTTACAAGAAATTTGTAACGACAGAAGAATTACCTTGAAGAACGGATCCAAATGACCCTTCCCACTATTTTTAGGAGGAGTGTTTGGAACAGGTGCTATAAAGTAATCCTCATTCAGTGCTAAGATAACCCTCAACACCTTTTGGAAGTATCGACTGACTATCTCTCCTGAGTTGCCAAAGTTGTGGGAAATCTTGTGGTTCCTCGGATTGTGGCCATGGGTGTGGAGAAACATCACAAGTTGTTCTTTTAACTTCAAGTGTATCGTATCTGTCCAGCTTCCTTTCAGCCTTAGGATACTAGCTAGATGAAAGAAGGTTCCCCTGCTCATGCGAATCTAATCATGGCAATCCATGTCATTGGAATGAATAACCATTCTATAAAAAGAATTTCCTTTTCTAATTTGTTTACCCATTTGTGCACTGCTTTCTCAGGCGAACACTACTTTGGCTATGACAAGCAAAGAAAGAAGAGTTGTGAGAAGATGAGTGTATGCGGTCTCCATAGCTACACATCCTAGAATGTCAATATTCTCAGTAGGATCCATCAATGGCCTGAAATGTGGACAAACACAACGATTTCAGTGAGGAGATATCCACTATCAAGCACAAAGATAGAGTGTATATTAATTACTGAAATAGAACAAGGACTTATCTATCATGAGATTCTAGCTTGATCTTTTTGATACAGAAACCTAAATTTAAATTTGAATGATATTTTTCCAAATTTGAAATTTGTAATGGTTTTGTTTAGCATATATATATATATA
>MU226144.1:30674-42864 GCA_018584345.1 Thuja plicata
AATATAATATTAATATACCATTAATAGTGTTTAAATAAAATAGTAATACATAAAGTAAAATAAACATTCAAAATAGGATGAAAATGAAAAGCTTGAATCCAAATTTGGGCGGGAGATATCGGACATCTGATAATATCGGATATCCAATATTATTGGATATCTGATATTATCAGATATCTGATATGCTCCGCTGGTATATTAAACATTTTATACAAGTACCTTCAACATAACCAATACACACCAAAATTCAATTACTAGTATTCTTACATATTTTTTTATATGTTTTGAACGACATAATTTATGCTAAAATCTCACACTTGGATATTATACTATTTTTTCAAGCCTTTTTTCCTGTGACAATAAAAGACTTAGGAGAAACAGTCAAAAATCATTCCTCTTTCATTGGTATGACTGCAAGGATGACCATTATATGTTCTGATAGCTCGGCGTTAAAACTCTCTTGAATTAATAAAGTAATAAACACTGCTTTGTCTCTTGTTGTCGAGAGAGGAATGTCGCATGCTCCACATTATTTACAGTGACACTTTTTATTAAATGCAGCGCAAACCAAAAAGATGGCAAAGGAGAATACATTCTTTCATTATGTTTCTAAATTTGTTCGCGCAGACAAAATCCACTCATGACGTACAAAATATAATCGCATTTAGTATACAATAAATGAAATCTGTGACAAATGAGCAATGAACATTATCTTCCCAATACAAAGGATAAATTTTAAGGAAGGGTAAACCTTTTGCATTAAGAATGGTGTTTAATGTAGGGTTTAAGGACATGTGATCTGCTATATGTGCTTGTTCCACACCCATCTATCGTTACTACACAAGTCTAAACTTACTGCATCACAGTCTTTAATTGTTGTAGGGACATGCCTCTACACACAAAAAAGTAGCATTAGGCTCTACGACAATGGTTAAAAATGTAAAAATTTGCACCTCGTTCCCCGCATTCTTTCGCCATGCCATATGCCCACCCCATACACTATACAAAACTATTCTCATGTATTCACACCTTGTTATAGTAGGATGGATGGATGGATGCTTCCTAATAGAGAAATTATTGGAGATATAACAATTGTAGGTCTTGAGAGAAGGGTTGTGTCTCATCCATCGAAAACGGATTCGTTTATGCAAAGCTTTTAGAAAAATTAAAATTTTAGCAAGTAATTTGAAATTATAAGACCTATAATTAGTGAAATTTGAAATTGAAAACCAAATCAGAGGGTATTGTGGAGGAAAAAATTATTCTACCCATGGATTCAAACTGGCAGTCATGGCTACCAACAATTGTTTTGCCTGCAATCCTCAAAACACACCACTCTGCGATGGCAAATTCGTATTGGAAAAAAAATGAAAAAATGAAGAACTTAATTCTGAAAGCTTTGGCAAAAACAAAAGGGTTCCAAGTGCCTTGCTCGGGAGTGTTACTATTTTCTTGTCAAGTCCTGAAAAAAATAATATTTCATCGAATGTTTAATTTAATTAATTTTATTGAGACGTGTTGTACAATGAAAGCAAGACTAAAAATATATCCTTTTATTATGTAAAGAATTAGTAATGAAAAAACATAAATAATTTTAGGGTTTTAACATTTTCACAATGAAAA
Source organism: Thuja plicata (assembly GCA_018584345.1). Lineage (NCBI taxonomy): Eukaryota > Viridiplantae > Streptophyta > Pinopsida > Cupressales > Cupressaceae > Thuja > Thuja plicata. Next base: position 32,298 of record MU226144.1, read on the forward strand.
TGTTGAACGCAGCTGCGGGTAGCAAAATATATTATTATTGATGTCGGATATGCAGAAATGAGGAAAATAGCCTATAGGTTTTGATTTATGCCACAGGTTTCGGGTACCCAATTTTTTTGGGTACCTGAAAAAATCAGGTACCCGATTAGGCTTGTGCTTTGGTGTCAGGTTTGCCCAGGTGTACTGACACTCAGACCTACTAAAAAGTCAACAAGCACTTTCATGCACTTTTGGACGAGTGAAAAGTAGATTTTTTTCACATCGCCACTTTTTGGCCCCTCATGATCTTGCACATACCCGAGTTTTCTTTTTCTGAGGGCAAAATTTCAATTAAAGGGTCTTCGTGCGAAGCACCCCTTCGCGCGAAGGAATCTAAGGGGCTTCGTGTGAAGGGTCTTTGCGCAAAGACCCTTATGTGAAAATTATGACAAGAAACACCCCACTGGAATTTTACCCACCCTACTTCACACGAAGTAGGTCTGCTAATTATGAATTTGTTTTTTAAAAAAAAATAGAATGGTATAAATGTAAAGTTTTTTCTTTCCAATTTTTACCGAATTGCAATAAGTTAATTCACTTTTTCTATTATTAATCAATTTTACAAAGGCATTTTTTGGAGAAGGATTGCTATTTTCTATTTTTTCAAAGGCGTAATTTTGGAGACGGGAAATATTAGATCAAAGTATTTTTTGAAACAGAGAATTTTTATTGCCGATCATTTGGAAGACATTTTTTGGAGACAAGAAATGGGGAACAAGAAGGGAAGATAAATTAAATCTTCTAGAAAAAGGTCACCTGGTACCGAATAAAGAAATCGTGAAGCTGCATTGGCATATTATCTTAAAACTAAAGAAGGTGAAGGACGAGCTGAAGTAGGAGGGTCAAGTCAAATCTAAGAATTGCACATTGAAGAAGGGTTGGGATCACTCCCTACGGAAGCTCAAGAAATTGATGTTGGAGAAGGGTCAGGATCACTGCTCCTACTGGTATGGATGAACTTATAAATTTAGCTCAAATTGTAAAGAGAAATATTAATTATAGAAACTTAGATCATTTACTTACAATGGATGTGAAGAATTTGAGATCACTTGCTAATGTTCAAATTTTAAGTCTTACTAAGAAGAGGTCAATGAATAGGAGAGAAAGAGAAATATTGGATAAATTTGATAATTTTGAAACACTTGAACAAGCTCAATTTCTTTCAGTTGTACTTATAAACAAAAATTTGGAAGGGGCATTAACATTATTGGGTATAGACACAACATCAAAGAAGAGAAAAGTTGTTTACATGCAAACTAATATGATTGAAAATCTTAGGAAAGGTTTGAACCAGGTAGGGAAGCAATCTTGAACTAAAGATAAGACCATTACAAGAAAATTTATGTTAACATCCATTGTAGATAACACTATGCTCTGAAAAAAGACAAATATCTTCAGTTTCATCTCGGATTGGTTTTAGTAGGAAAAAATATCACGATATGTTAACAGGAGAATATTTTTGGATGATAGCACCTTAGAAGGCAATTGGGAAATCACGTGTAGAGCTCCTCATTCTGATAGGATTGATGTAGGAATCAAGAATTTGGTCACATTATTTTGGAATGATAATACACTTCCTTCATCAGACAGTAGAGATGTTATTAAACATATAATTTTAGCTAATCAATATGAATATCATATGAAACATTCGTTGGACACAAGACAACATGAAATGTATGTGTCATTTTTTAGTTCAAATCCCAATATAAAGATTGGGCAAACATTGTTTGAAATATTGAAGCCATATTATATCAGGACAAATAAAGTGTTTGAAACTTTTTGTTGTCGTTATCAAATTGAATTTGATCTCCACTATCAGGTTTTTTGAAATTTTGTAGAAGACACTTATGGTTTTGAAAATGCTCCTCCTAGTAGACAAAGTGAGCTCATCTCATCCATTTTATATGACAAAAGAGATGATACAACTAGACAAATAAAATGCATAAAAGGAATATGTCAAATATGTGCTAATTTAACTCTTTTTCCTTTGAAAAATGAAAATATTGATGTAACAAAGATGGTAAATTGCAAGAGTTAAAAATATGTAAAGAATGAAACAAAATTTGGGAAAGAATCCAAAAGGTTAGAATATGTTGAAGATGAGATAAATATTGGAGTATTTATGTACAAATTTAAAAAATTGATCCAACCTTACATTCATCATGTTTTTTTTGCAAAGTGGCAAGCACAACAATTCCAAACACTGATAGACAATTTCCCACTTTGAAATATTGTATCAGTTGATTTCGCAGAAAACTATTCCTTTATTCATCAAAAGACAATTCAATCAGAATACTATTTTTTAGAGCAAGTTACTATTATGGTACATGTGTGTTATCGACACACACAATTAGATTTGGATGGTATTCAGAGCACATTTAAAGTATGGGTCATCAAGAAGGAATATTATTCTTATATAAGTGATGATAGAGACCATGACATTCATTATGTAGAATATTGCTTCAAGATTTTTTTTGCAAATTTGAAAGAAAGAGGTATAAAATTGATAAACATTATGTTTGGTCAGATGGATGTGTTGCACAATTCAAATCATCTAGACCATTTTATGCACTATGTAGATATCATCGTAATGAAAACATACCACATGTATGGAGATTCCTTGAGAGTGGACATGGAAAAGGTGAACATGATGGTGTTGGAGCTTGCATCAAATGTGCTCTACGAAAGTATCAAATGAAGTATAAGGGAGTTCATATAAAAATGCACATGATGTTGTTGAATGGTGCAAGACACATTTCACAATAAATGAGAATGACACATCATCGGGAATGACTCAAGCAGTACCACATAGGAAATTTTGGGAGATAAAAGACATGCACACATTTTTAAATTATTCATGTGTGCATATATATATATATATATATATATATATTCGAGTGTTTAAATTTTTTATGTATTCTTTATTCAAATTATATTTATAGAATGTATTATATATGCATTTGTTCAGGTGTGGATATAAAAATTATGCATGGTTGCAAGAGGGTAGAAAAGACGTGATCTTTGCATTTAGTTATGAGTACAAATTATCGCAATTGGACATTGAACACTAGGGACTACTCATGCTTTTATTGTCACTGTATTGCTGACAATTATGAGGAATGTGTCAATTAAGACCATGGATATGTAGGTGCATGGAATCTAGTGCCACTAGTTGTTACTGATACATTTGATAGAGATGAAGATGAAAACTTCGATGATGTTCCTTTGATATCTACTGATTAAGATCATATCTCAAGATTGGTCAAAATTGGTAAGTATATAGTTCACATTATATGGTCCATTGAGCTATATGTATAGATAGATAGATAGATTATAAATTGAACTAAGTAAATTTTAATATCTCACATGTATATATAAATTTATTGTGCAGGAGATGTCTTTGTAGTGACTATTGAGCGTGGAAATGTAGAAGGAGTTGGTTATTATTTACTGTGTCGTACTGCAGAGAGGATGAAGTTACTTGAACCTAAAGAAAGTGATGGAATTTTGTTCCCCATAGGTTTGCATATGTTTTACATCAATATATTGAACTCAATTTATAATTTTGTAAATTTAGTTTGTTTAGATTTATATTGTTAAAATTTGTAACTTGCAGGTTCAGTTGTTTTAGAGGGAACATATTTCAAGCAAATCAAAGTAATTCAACATGGTATTCACTTTTTTGATTACCAACCAGATAATAAGGTATTTCAATATAGTCACCTAGTAGTTGCCACCTCTATTTGTCTCCATACAGTTAAATCTCAATGTGGACGTCGTAAGTGGAGACTATATAGTGAGGATCATGAGAGAATATTACATGTTCTCCATGAAAGGTCTGAACCACTTGAGTTGGTCTAAAAATTATAATATGTATACCTATTTCATGTGTTAGGACCTACTTGATATCTTTGGATTAAATGTACTATACTTTTTTATATATTTAAACATATGATGGACTATAATTTGTTGATATATATGATGGACCTATTTGATGGTTCAATGATTTTAATATATAGAATTTTATGTAGGCTTTTATATATATGCTTGTATACATATGGTTTTTATAGATTGCATATTAGTTAAAGATCCCCTTAAGACATTAGTTTGAACACTAAAACATGATGAAATTAGTTAGATTACTTATGACATGTTAGTTCTAGAATGAGTTAGAATAGTTAATGTTAATGATTTTAATATATTTATATGTATGATTTTATGTAAGTTTGAAATATATTAGTTGATTAACTTATATTTCATTAGTTACATGTTAACTTGTTATTTTTTATAATATTAATTAAATCCCCTTAAGACCTCCCCTTAAGACATTTGTTAGATTACTAATGACATTAGTTAGATTACTTATGTATGCTTTTATATATATGCTTGTATACATGTATGGTTTTATATGTATTCTTTGATTGTTCAGTGATTTTTATAGATTGCATATTAGTTAAAGATCCCCTTAAGACATTAGTTTGAACACCAAAATATGATGAAATTAGTTAGATTACATGTATTAACTTGTTATTTTTATGATATATTTTTTAGATTACTTATGTATGCTTTGATTGTCCATACTTATGAGTTAGAATACTTAAATTGTGTAATCAAATCATATCATCTAATCAAATGAAACCATCTAATCAAATCATATCATTTAATCAAATGAAACTATCTAATCAAATCATATCATCTAATCAAATGAAAACATCTAATCAAATGAAACCATCTAATCAAATTAGATAATCAAATGAAACGAGATCTATAAACCTATATAATGTTAAATCATAAATCATCTATGTCTAGAGGACTAGATAGCATATAAATATATGTCTCGAATCATAAAGTGAAAATATCAAACATATATTAATGACATATATAATGAGTCTTAAATTAAATATTTGTGCAACGTTTCCTAAACTAGGGAGTCATCTGGGTGCATGCAAATAGAGTGGCCCTCTTACCGACTTCCACAAGCATCCTTTGGCTGTGAATCAGAAGCTAATCCCTATGAATATAAATGCATGTATATATTTAATAATGTAAAATACTTGAAACATTATAAATGCATGTTTAAACTTACATGTATTTGAAACTTACCTGATCACTAGTAGGTGTCACATCTATTGAATCTCTCCTATGAAGATGCTCTGAGCCCACACTAGAGGTAATGTGCCCTGATCGAGTGTCACAAGCATCCTCTAGATGTGAAGTAGCAACTGACCCCTGCAAATTTAGTACAACAATTGGTTATATACATGTGCATAGTATATATTATGTAAAGTACTTTAAATATATTTAAATACATGTTACAAGTGTACACATGCATGCTTAAACCTACATATATTTAAAACTTACCTGACCACTAGTAGGTGTCACATCTATTGAATCCCTCATATGAAGATGCTCCAAGCCCACACTAGAGGTAATGTTCTCTACTAACTGTGCCTGCAAAATACTATACATTGAACAAACATAAATAGACACATCTACAATTAATTGTTCACTAAAACTTCTAGAAAGGAGAAAATGTAACTTTATATACCTGGGTCTCAAGACCAAGAGGATCATCAGCATGATGTACCATCGTATCATCAATAGAAACTGCATCACCCACACCACCTCAAGTCTTGAATGTCTCTAGTAATGAAGAGTGTAGGGGTGTGTGTAGCTAGGAGGAGAGTGTTGTAGTGCCTGAACCACCAGGATGCAATAAAAAATCCATAAATGATCCAACATCAGTGCCAGTGTCCACCTAACTCAACCCATGCAACTTCTCATCAAATGTGTCTAGGCCCCCAGCTGTGATGAGTACATCTCCAATCTGTATACCTAGCTCTGTAACAGCAGACTAATATGTGGGTGCAGAGCGCTCTGTAGAGTGTTGTGAACTATGTTGTGCCTGACTAGCTGGTGTATCCTGTGTTAGTGGAACTACAGGACCCCATGCAAGTATGATGACATCTTTGACTGAGTGTACTGGGATCCCCTGCATGTCTATAATATAAGAATATGACTGTAGGAGATCCTCCAAAAAGTAAAGTGCCACATCCAAATGACTATGATGTCTAGAAAGTACTCGTATCTCTCTAGGTGGAGGAAGACTTGCAGCTCTATATGCCTTATCATTGACCCCTGCAGCACTACTAGATGAAGCCTCAAAAGACAATCTAGCTCGACTCGGTCTAGTCAAAATATATTTGCCCACTGTATCCAAAGAGATGGAGGTGGCTATAGAATAAATCTCCCTTATCATGTCCACTACTCCCCTCTGGGAAGCAATGACCACTCTATCTGGAGTAGCATCCATCATCAGCACCATTGCCAGATTCCTCTACCCAACCAACTCTCTATGAGTATGCACAACTTGATCAGTCCTACGATACTGATCACGGTCGGCAACTCTACCATGCCCCTAACCGTAATATCTAGGAAGATCTAAATAGTTGACCCTGAATCCCAAACATAACTCAGTGTACAACTGTTGTGCAAAATATAATGGAATCTAGTCATTATTAGGATAATGACTATGTGCTCCAAGAAAATGAGGGTATATCATGCATGTCATCTGAGTAATCTCACAGCATGTAAGCTGATATGCCCTCACCTTGGGCTTCCCCTCATAAAATGGGAAAACTTCTCATTTGATGATTTCCTTGGGGACACGGCTCTAGACCATCTCCAAGGAAATATTTCCTGAAACCTCAGCTCTCAACTCTTGAAAAATAGTATCAACAACCTGTGGTGTGAAGGAAGAGTGGGATCTTAATCTAGCAGTCGTATCCTCCAAAATCCTCAATACGGTGATACAAATATCTCTCTATATGCCACCTAGCTTAGATGTACAGATAGACTCTCTAAGTTCATCCATCTCTACCTGAGCAGTCTAAAAAATAGTCATCAGATTAGGAGTGTGAGGTGCATCCTGAGCTAGTACATCATGGGCTAGTACATCCTGAGTGGCCATCTAGATGTAACATACATGAAATCTAAGTGTTAACAATCAATTACTTGATTACATATTATAATTGCGTGTAAAATGGAAACAAATATATGAATATATAAAATTATAGTTAAATTTACAATACTAGGTCAGGTAATTGGTATTAATAGGTCCTAATACTCTAATTATGTCTTAAGGGGTCCTATTAAAGGTCTTAAGGGGTCCTATTAGGTCTTAAGGGTCCTTGGATGTACTAAGGGGTATTAATAGGTCCTATTAGGTCAAGTAAGTGGTCTTATTAGGTCTTAATGGGTCCTATTAGGTCTTAAGGGTCATTGGATGTACTAATTGGTATTAATAGGTCCTATTAGGTCAAGTAAGTGGTATTATTAGGTCTTAAGGGTCCTAGGATGTACTAATTAATTTTAATAGGTCATATTAATCCTATTAGGTCTTAAGTTCGATCTTATTAAGTCTAAAGTGGTCTTATTCTAGGTCTTAAGGGTCTTAAGGGTTATTAGAGAGTTTTATGTCTTAAGGGGTTCTATTAGGTCTTAAGGGGTCCTATTAGGTCTAATGGGTCCTTGGATGTATTAATTGGTATTAATAGGTCCTATTAGGTCAAGTAAGTGGTCTTACTAGGTCTTAAGGGGTCCTATTAGGTCTTAAGGGGTCCTTGGATGTACTAATTGGTATTAATAGGTCATATTAGGTCGAGTAAGTGGTCTTAAGGGTTCTAGGATGTACTAATCAATTTTAATAGGTCATATTAGTCCTATTAGGTCTTAAATCCAGTCTTATTAAGTCTTAAGTGGTCCTATTCTAGGCCTTAAGGGTCCTAAGGGTTCTTAAAGATTTTTGTGTCTTAAGGGACCCTATTAGGTCTTAAGGGGTCCTATTAGGTCTTAAGGTGTCCTATTAGGTCTAAAGGGTCCTTGGATGTACTAATTGGTATTAATAGGTCCTATTAGGTCAAGTAAGTGGCCTTATTAGGTCTTAAGGGGTCCTATTAGGTCTTAAGGGGTCCTTGGATGTACTAATTGGTATTAATAGGTCCTATTAGGTCAAGTAAGTGGTCTTATTAGGTCTTAAGGGTCCTAGGATGTACTAATCAATTTTAATAGGTCATATTAGTCCTATTAGGTCTTAGGTCTAGTCTTATTAAGTCTTAAGGGGTCCTATTAGGTCTTAAGTGGTCCTATTCTAGGTCTTAAGGATCCTAAGGGTTCTTAAAGAGTTTTATGTCATAATAGGGGTCCTAAAGGGACATAGGGTGTACTAATAGTCCTAAATGGTCCTTGGATGTACACTAATTGGTATTAATAGGTCCTATTAGGTCAATTAAGTGGTCTTATTAGGTCTTAAGGGTCCTATGATGTACTAATTGGTTTTAATAGGTCATATTAGTCCTATTAGGTTGTAAGTCCAATATTATTAGGTCTTAAGGGGTCTTATTAGGTCTTAAGTGGTCCTATTATAGGTCTTAAGGATCCTAAGGGTTCTTAAAGAGTTTAATGTCATAATAGGGGTCCTAAAGGGACATAGGGTGTACTAATAGTCCTAAAGGTTCCTTGGATGTACACTAATTGTTATTAATAGGTCCTATTAGGTCAACTAAGTGGTATTATTAGGTCTTAAGGGTCATAGGATGTACTAATTAGTTTTAATAGGTCATATTAGTCCTATTAGGTCTTAAGTCCAGTATTATTAGGTCTTAAGGGGTCATATTAGGTCTTAAGTGGTCCTATTCTATGTTAGGAGTATCCTAAGGGTTCTTAAAGATTTTTATGTCACAATAGGGGTCCCAAAGGACCTAGGGTGTACTAATAGTCTTAAAGGGTCCTAGGATGTACACTAATTGGTATTAATAGGTCCTATTAGGTTAATTAAGTGGTCTTATTAGGTCTTAAGGGTCCTACGATGTACTAATTGGTTTTAGGGTGCATGCACGAAGTTGGGTGCAAATTCCATAGAAGTTCGGGGCCAAAAAAAATGGCAAACCAAAATGGGCACCCTTTTTGTAGAAACGGGTGCCCATTATGCTTCGGGTGCTCAAGCCGTAAATATAAAATGGGCACTTGTTTTGGTTCGGGTGCCTAGGCCAAACCGGGCACCCATTTTGTAAAAGTATTTAATTTTTCTTTTAAAGTGTTTTGCAAGTCATTTTCACAACTTGCAAAATGGAATCACATTTTCCTGTAGATGGGTGCCCATTTCAAGAGCTACTGTTGACCCCCTTGCTATTGTTTTTCTGATTCCAGGTACATATCATTGTTTTTTATTTGTTTTTTTATTATTTTTTTCCTTAAAATTGCAATTTATTGTTGTTTTTAATTAGTTTAATGTTAAAAAATGTATTATGTTTATTGTTTAATGTTTAAAGTTTTTTTTAATAGGATTAAAATAAATTTTTATGTTTAGTTTTATTTTAATTTGTAAATTATCGCAGAAGACAACAAAACTTTCAAAACTTATTTAATCCTAGGTAGAAAACTAAAACCTAAACCTAACCACAACTGAAACAAGAAACCCTAGGTAGAAAAATAAAAGCTAAACCTAAACACAACTGAAACAAGATTGTAAACCCTAGGTAGAAAACACAAATGTAAACCTAGACACAACTAAAAATAAATTTGTAAACCCTAGGTCTAGAAAATAAACTATAAACACACACACTCTCTCTCTCTCTCTCTTAGAACTAGTTTAATATTTAATTTTCAATATGTATTATGTTTAATATTTGAAGTTTGATTTTTAATAGGATTATAGTAAATTACATTATGTTTAGTTTTATTTTACTTTGTAAATTTTTGTAGAAAACAATAAGACTTTCAAAACTTAAAACCCTAGGTAGAAAACCCAAACCTAAACCTGAACACAATTGAAACAAGAAACCTTGGGTAGAAAACAAAAATGTAAACCTAGACACAACTAAAAACAAAATTGTAAACCCTGGGTCTAGAAAATAAACAATAATCTCTCTCTCTCTCTCTCTCTCTCTCTCTCTCTCTCACACACACACACACACACACACACACACACATATAAGAATTACTAAGATCTAATATCTACTAATAAGACCTAATAGGACTCGTAAGACGTAATAGAACTGGAATTAAGACCTAACATGTGACTAATAAGACCACTTAGGACCTATTACTTGACCAATTAAGACTAATTAAGACCCAGTAGGAACTAATATGACCCTTAAGACCCAATAAGACAACTTAAGACCTAATAGAACTGATTTAAGACCTAATAGAACCTATAAGACCTAGATTAGGACCTAATGGGACCAATAACACCTAATAGGACCTACAAGACCTATTAAGACCTAATATGCAAGTTAATAAGACCTAATAGGACTTATTAAGATCAATTAGGACCAACTAAGGCCTAATAGTCCACCTAATAAGATGTAATAGTCCACCCTTAAGACCTAATAAGATGAAATAGGACCCTTAGGACCTGTTACTTTACCTAACATTATTAATAAGACATAAAATTACCTAATACCTACTAATAAGACCTAATATAGGATCTCTCTCTCTCTCTCTCTCTCTCTCTCTCTCTCGCACGCAC
>MU226144.1:49323-60364 GCA_018584345.1 Thuja plicata
TTTCTTTCTCAATTGGTGTTTCTATGTCTACATCCACATTGTTGATCTCAATTGTTGTTTGATTGTCAATTTCAATTGGGGTTTGAATTTCACTTTCAATTGGTGTTTGATTTTTAGTTTCTTTATCATTATGATTAACATTACTAATTTTGGGTGTTTAATTTGCAATATAATTTGTTACTCTATTTTCAGGAATAAAATGTAAATGATTTAAAGAGTAACCCGCTAATATAAAAAGATCAAGTTCTTTATCACAATAAGTTTCATTTGGTTGTGAAGACATACCTATATCCAACACTTGATTAGAAAATGCACCTGAATTTTCTCCTATTGCATTTTCTTCTTCAACCTCTGCATCCATCATGGTGTCCTCATTGTTCTCATCTTCTGAACTGATTGGTGAACTCGATGCTCCAAAATTATCCAGGGTTTCAAATTCTTGCTCTTCTTTCTCGTTGTCATTTTGCCTCTTTCTCTCTATTTGCTGCAACCTCGTCATTTGTCAGAACCTTTCTTTCCCTCTTTCTGCATTTCTTTGATCCCATGTTTGCACTAAAATTTAAATTCAAATTAATCCCTTCTTGTCAGATCCAAAACAAAACAAGAAAAGAGAATGTTGGTTGACAATATTCTTTCTACAACATGGATATTTCATACAAATGATTGAATAATCATCAATAATTGAGATCAAGCCCACAAAATAGTCTTTTGTCTCCAATGGATCTTTCAGAAATGGGCACCCATTATTTAAATGAAACGGGTGCCCATTTCATAAAATGGGTGCCCGTTTCAGTTTCAACGGTCCAAAATGAAATGGGAACCCATCATGAATTATAAATAACAGGTGCCCATTTCTAAAAACTAGGAGTGGGGACTATACATCCATCCTAGTTTTTGGTTCGGGACAGGCTTGGTCCCACCAAGCCTGTGCTTGGCCTTGCCAAAATATGGCTAAGACATTTAAAAATAAAATTTGCGCTTTGTGACAATTTTTTGGAGGTCTTCCCGAATGCATTTTTAGACAAAACAAAAACCCATTTCAGTTCATATTGTACAGATTATAAAAATATAAATTTTATATTGATATGACAAATTTTAGTATTTTTACATTAATTACTATGCCAATGTGGTACATAAAGTTGAAATAGTAAGGTTTACTAAAATTTTAATAACTTTTTTGATTTTAGGTTTTTGAAAAAATGAATTATATGAGCCCAATATACATGTATAATTTAATTCAAAATAAACATAAAAAATCTAAAAAAAAGTGAAATTTTCATCAAATTATGGTGGTCGTACACCAAAGGTTTTCAAAATGTACTTTATAGTCAATTAAAAATTAATTTAAAAAATATTCAATTAAAAAATAAGGAAAAATATTCTGACCAATATTTGATGTGTTAGGTACCTTCCCCAAAAGGATTTAGAAAAAATTATTTATTTACTTCAAAATAGGGTGGTCGTACATGTGGGGTATGGTAGTGAAATATGAATTTTGAAAAAGGGTTTTTAATCATGCCTACTAAACTTTATTTTCTACCATGTGGGTGTTCAAATAAATTACATATTTGAAAACTAGACTCCGAGAACTACATTTTCTATTTGTGGATTGTTCTGAGATTCAATCTCTAAGTGCCTCAAATTTTGACATCAATTGACAGAAAATTTGAACAATAGGGAAAACACTTCCACTTTTTGCCCAAAAGTGGGACTCAACTTCTTGCAGCCACCCTTTAATAGGTCATATTAGTCCTATTATGTCTTAAGTCCAGTCTTATTAGGTCTTAAGGGGTCCTATTAGGTCTTAAGTGGTCCTATTATAGGTCTTAAGGATCCTAAGGGTTCTTAAAGAGTTTTATGACATAATAGGGGTCCTAAAAGGACCTAGGGTTCACTAATAGTCCTAAAGGGTCCTTGGATGTACACTAATTGGTATTAATAGGTCCTATTAGGTCAAGTAAGTGGCCTTAGTAGGTCTTAAGGGTCCTACAATGTACTAATTGGATTTCATAGGTCATATTAGTCCCATTAGGTCTTAAGTCCAGTCTTATTAGGTCTTAAGCGGTCCTATTAGGTGTTAAGTGGTCCTATTCTAGGTCTTAAGGATCCTAAGGGTTCTTAAAGAGTTTTATGTCACAACAGGGGTCCTAAAGGCACCTAGGGTGTACTAATAGTCCTAAAGGGTCCTTGGATGTACTAATTGGTAAATTAATAGGTCTTAAGGGTCCTAGGTATAGATTAAAGAGTTCTAATAGGTCATCCTACGTATTTTAAATGGTCCTAATTGGGTTCTTAAAGAGTTTTATGTCATAATAGGGGTCTTAAATGGTCCTAAGGTGTACTACTTGGGTCCTCTAAGTGTCTTAAAGTGTACGAGGACATGTACTAAGGATCGGTCCTCCTAGGATAATATTTTAACATCTAACTCTTCATGAATAACATATATACATGTAACTCTAAAACATATATGTGCATAATTTACACAGAGAGAGAGAGAGATTCCTAATAAATTTACTAACTTTAAAAGCAATTCTAACACAAATATTTTTAATAAATTTTATAATATCTCTTAACGTTTTCTAACATTGTCTAACATTTCTACTATGATTTCTAATGTTTTTAAAATATTTTATAACATTTGCTAACATTCTACTATGGTTTTCTATCATTTTCTAACATTTTCTAACATAGTAAGTTACAATTTTATAACATTTTCTAACATTCTAATTATGGTTTTATAATATTTTCTAATGTATACTAAGTTAGAATTTTTGAATATTTTCTAATGTATACTAAGTTACAATTTTCTAATATTTTCTAATGTATACTAAGTTACAATTTTCTAATAGTTTCTAATGTATACTAAGTTACAATTTGTTGATATTTTCTAATGCATACTAAGTTACAATTTTCTAACATTTGCTAACATATTCTAACATTTATACTACAGTTTTTTAATGTTTTGTAACATTTTCTAACATTCTACTATGATTTTCTAACATACTACTATAATTTTCTAACATATTCTAAAATTCAACTATGATTTTCTAACATTTCTATAAACTAAATATTATTTAAAACAAATAATTAACTAAAATAAATATAAAACATATAATTTACAATAAAATTTGAGAAAAATGCATGTACCTGATACTACTAACAATCAGAAGAGGTCGAAGAAGCTCGGGAGGTGCTGATGTCGTACTAGACGTCACTAGTTCACTCTAAGCCCCAAGTCCACAAAATCTCCAATTGTCAATGGTGAAAATGAAATGGGTAGTCGAAAATTTATAAATAATCTGGCGAATATTGTCTTCATGTGAAGGGGGGCTTCGCGCGAAGTACCCTATGTGGGGTACTTCACATGAAGACTCCACTTCGCGTGAAGTACCCCATGTAGGGTACTTCGTGCAAGCCAATTAACCACTTTGCGTGAAGAGGGTACTTTGCATGAAGCCATCAAAAACAAAATTTTGTTTGGAAGACCGAATTCCTTCATCCCAAAAAGTGGGACACACTATTGTGATTTCACCCACTCCTAAGCAAACATAAGGTTGCAAGAGAGTGTTCTTGCATAAAACAACAAATGTATGCTACCAGAGACATCACATTCATATAGGAAACAAAAAAAGGTATAATGACTTATTTTGACAAAGAGAGAAAGAACAAGACAAATAAAAATATTACACAAAGTTAATGGAAACATCTATTATAAGATATATGCACTTCTAAGCATGGAAAAGATTGTAAAAGAAGACAAGCAATTCCCATCTAAAGAACAATCTTTAACAACAAATTCAAGTATTACATGATATCATAGTATAATAAAATAAACCAACAAAGAGATAATGGATCTTTGAGAAAGGATAAATAATAAAATACAGAGAGATCTTTCCCACCAATGGAGAGGACAAGGAAAATACCTATCATGTTGCTCCAAAAGTGCACATCATACAATACAAAGAGCCTTGTAAGCTTCCAAGATCACATGATGGAGAAAAACATAATAGGATTAATAAATGTTAAGGTATGTCTATGATATCAAGAAAGAGTATAAGACCTATAGTTAATGTAAGAATACATCTATCTACTAATTCTTGAACAGATTTTCTAAATTCAACACAATCAGCAAGAGAATGTCTATTGCTATGATGAAATAGATAATGATAATTACCATTCATAGCTCGCTGATTCTTTGGAAAATGTCAAAAGGGGAAGAAAATTTTACTATCATATATAGTTTTCCAAAAATATTCTTTTATCCAAAGCTAAATGATCATCAAAAGGAGGTGTAACAACATATGGTTTCAGAAAAATAATGCCCAGAAAAGGATGGTTTGACTTTGAAGAAGAAGGAACCAAATGAGTAGGCATGGGATTATCTTGAGGGATAAAACCTAGCCTACTTCTAGTGACTTGTATAGAAGGGTCAATAGGAACTTTTATGCCTTGATCATTGATACCAATACCTTTTCCATTATAGCCTTCTTGATTGGTGATGTCATATCCTATATTGGAGTTTGTCTTTAATGTGGAAGGAGAGAGAGTTTCATCTTGAGGTTTATGAAAGTTTGTGGTGTAAGGAGGAATATGATAGGAAGTAGGATTCCTATTACTATTCTGAGTATCTTTAGATTGGGAGGAAGAAGATGGTTTGTCAAAATATTCATTTCTATTTAATGTCAGAGTAGGGGAGAGGTCATCAAGGAAATGCCTAACATCAGGGTTATCTATGATATCTTGATAAAAACAAGATTGTTGAAGATCATGTAGAGAATCATACATACTAGCCTCCATAAGATTATTCATGAAAGTAGTTTGAGGAAGAGGAGATCTATGTCTCACTAAAATGGGAACATTAGGATCTATATTACCATCACCATGACTAGTAGGAACTATAGGAGGAGGATTGAGATGGTTGATTTAATCTTTAGATCTAACTTTTTCAATAAAGACTTTTATGAGATCAAGATATTCTATGGATTTTTTCAAAAGTTTGATAAGAAAGCCACATAGAACATTAATAAAAATCTTGACATACACCTATAAGGAAGACAAATATTTGAAATCCTGATTACAACATATGCTAAAACACTGGACAAAGAAATACAAACATCATTGAATCCAACAAAGTATCATTCATTCCATGTGATTGATAAAGAGAAGTAAGGAGAAATATAAAAACATAATGATCACACACCAATATACTTTAGTAAGCCCCATTAATGCTATGGGATTTAAGAGATATAACACCCAAAATTAGAAATGTGTAAGAAGAGTCGGGCTCACCAAAATGTATAGTAGAAAATGGGGATCACCTAGTAGGATCTAAGTTCTCCCCAATTTTATAGGTTACATTAAAATATGAAGCCACCTCAATTAAAATTGGATCAACACCACAAGAAAAGATGGAGTGATTCCAATTCTACATTCAAGTCTTAGGGGCTTCTATTCTTTTTGTTGCTTAGAAATTGAGAAGGATGAAAAATTGAGTTATCTAAATACGCAAATGCTAAAGAGGAAATAGAAATTGAAATGGGATAAAGATAAGTGTACCTTGGAGAGATGAAGGAAATATTGTTCTATTTCTACTTTCTTACTATTGGGATCTTGAAAACACCTATACTTTTAGATTTGGGAATAGTAACATATCTAAGACCTGTTTTAAAAGTTTGCACCTATGTGTGAGAGTGCAAAATGTTTAAAACGTTGTGCACTTGATGAATGTGTCCTAAATTTTCTAGAGATCTATGTTGGGGTCTGCAAAGTCTGTATCTAAAGATATAGATTTTTAAAGTATGTACCTACACACAAAAAGATGTGAAAGAAGGTATAATAAAGGGGTTTGCATCAATAAAACCCCCATCTACAAATCAACCTAGAAATATAAAAAATTAAAGTATGTAGACATAGATCAATGATTATATCTAATGAATAAAGTAGCTCATGGATTTTCAATGTTGATGCCTCTTTCAATGTAATCAAATAGGGTTGTGTAATATATTTTCACCCAACCTCAAAACCAAAAGGAAATCATGACAAGACGAAACCTTGTATGATGGAATGTTGTAAATTTCCAATGATGAAGAGAGAAGAAGAAGAGAAGAAGATACAGAGATTGATAGATGTAATGGCCCCTCCTTGATGAGAACTCCTTTACTTGACCTCAAATGGAGAAAGAACCTAGATCTGTGAAGATATCCACCTTGGATGCTTGAGGATGCTAAGACTTTGATAGACCTTAAATTACCTTCAATTAACTTGAATTTCTTGATGATCTTGTTTTTCAAATTTTTTGCACAAGACTCTTGAATTGGTTTCTTGCATATATATTTGAATGCTTAAAGATTTGAATTAACTCCTTGATATCAAGATAGGGATCAAAAATAAGGAGAAGTAGGGGGTTTATAAAATTCTCACTATATCACGGGGATTTAACCTTACTACTATATCTCTTAAAGAAGCAAAGATGACAAAAATACCTCCATTGAACAAAGAACCTAATGCTTTTAATGCTAATATTGTCTACCCTCAAGGGCTACCTCTAAAATAAACCCAAGCTAACTTACATCTTTCTGCAAATCTTTTCCATGCTTCAAAGATCATGGACCCCAAACCTTCATGTGCTTCAACGCTTATCATATCTGCTCCAACTGATCCTTCATTAGCCCTTCGAGAATCCCCAATGCATACCCAAACTCATACCTTATCCTTAGAAGTGGATCCATGTCAAGAGGATAATCCAAAGTGTGAAGAAAAAAATATTAATAAAGATCAAGATCAAGATGTTATACAATCTCCTCCCATATTTGATGAAGGTCCCATATCTATAGAATAGGTCATGATGATCCCCTTGCACCCTTTCATTTCTTCCAAGCTGATATCCTTCTAGGTCAAGAAAAAAGTGTCCTTCCAAGCTCTATATATTGTCCACTTCCCAAGAAAGATCAAGATATTGTTGGAAATATATTGAGGCTAGGTGACTGAGAGGGGGGTGAATCAGGAACCAATAAAAATTAATCTCTTTAATCTTTTATTAGATTATCTAATCTATTTGCATGCATGAAATGAAAACCAATAAAACATCCACAACACTTGACACAATATTTGGTTACCCAAAAACCTTACAAATAGAAAGTAAAACTGGGGTGGGGATGGTACCCACAAGATTTATTACTATAGTATAAATTTAGCATGTTAAAGCTTACAATTGACCACTTCTGATGGCCTGCCCTGTTAGGAGCAATAAGGAATATTAGGTCCACCTTGTGAAAGGATTTAGTACAATAAAATTAAGTATGTAACTTTTTTAGGAGATTTGTAAATGACTGTTAAGTCCACTTTGTTAGAGGATTTTGCTGATGCACCTGTTAGGATGAACCAGTAGATGATCTTCTATGCAACTCTGATTTTCTGAATAAGGTCCAATGATATAATGCTAATCACCTGAATGTGATAGATGAGTGTCTTTTGTTCTTTATACTAATGTAGCCTCTTAATCAGTCTGCCACTTCATATTTGCACATAAACTTATCTCACACACACTTGGATAAAAAAAATACCTTATATTTATATCTTATCCAAATAAAATACTTCTATAAGTTGGCTTCCAAAAGATAAATTAATATAAAACAATATAAGCTAAGTCGGCCTCATACTGTTACTCGGGTCCAGTGATCCACTTGGGCAATATACTGGCACTCAGGAATTATGCTAACACTTGGGCAACATAGTAAACTCTAGCACTTGGGCTACACTGTGTACTTGGGTAATATTGATCACTCGGGTAATACTGATTTCCACTGTCTTCTCGGTCGACACTGCCACTACTCGGGTTACACTGTAACTACTCAGGTTTCACTGCTGGATCGGTCAACACTATGATGACTAAGTTTTTTGGCACTAATTGACAAGATGTCATGCCATAAGGTCATCATATATCTCTTCCACCATTTCCATTGAACATATTGAAAATCAAGAGCGAAATACCCTCGGGATTTCTTGCTTTGATTATGGATTATCTCTTATATGTGAGGCATGCATCCTTTATCATTGCCTCTTCCTTGTTTTCAAAAAAAAATTCATTGTAAACAAATAACCTTACTTGAGAGCTTAAAAAGTGTGTTATCCTTCATCAAGAATCTCTTTTTCACCTACTTGGGGAGGGGGCTAAATAGGTGCATTCTTGTTCTTCTACCCTATTTGTCTAGGGGATATTGCCTTTGTTCAATAACTTCTCTTGAAGGTAGATTTCTTGTGCCAAAGATCTCTTCCCACTTGTGGACATCCTTTCATGATTATCTTTTTCCTTTTCCTCACAATCATTTTTCACTCTTCACATTTGGAAACAAGCATGTGTTGTTATTTATGGATATCCTCTTGGTGTTGGAAGTAGGTATCATTTTTCTATTCTTCCTTATGATGGCTTCATATTCCTATATCACCATAATAAGGAGGGGAGCATACATGTGTCCTCCTTTCACATTAAGAAACAATATTGGTCCTTTCACTCACAACACACACTTGGTCCTTTAACTGACCTTTTTTCATGGATCCACGAGACCGATTCAAAGCCACCTTGGTCCTTGAGCACACAAAAATTCACCTTGCACACAACAAAAGCCACCCTGAACACAGAAACAAGATTCCCTATACGTAAATACTTGAAGGTAGAATTGACTAGCACTCCATAGTTCACTAGACCATCAACTCTCGTTCCTCTTTTCTTTCCTTCTCTCATGGATCACCAAACACTATGTAGCTTACTATTCTGTTAGATTAAAAGTTCCTCTCTTCCTTCTCCATGATTTCATAGATATGTTAGTGGGTTAGATCATGAAGTTTATTCATCTTTGGCAATCCGCTTGTCATTTCTATGCGACCCTTATGCTTTTGCATTATCTTTCTAAATATGATGGTAGTGGTAGGGAATCTTTCTTGATAAAGGTCCCTTAAACTAGTTGTTTTGGAAATTATTAACCATTTTGTTTGTTTGTTTTATTTTTTGTTGTTTTATTTATGTGCCCTTGTTCATGAATGTGTGAGTTGAGATCCTTTGTTTGGGGGCTTGTGTCCTTAAACTTAGTGATGTCTCACCTCTTTTCAATTTTTTGATGATTATCTCTCTCTTGGTATCTCTAATATTCTTCCTTTAGCATGAGTATGAGGTTGTCTCATACTCCCACTAAAATGGGGGCTAAATATACTATCCTAAAAAGTAAGCACTTAATTCTAAGTGAATATTTTGAGGACTATTTTGTACTCATTTTAGTAATAGGACCTTATAAGGACATTTAAATTCAAATCTAGGTCCTCCTTATTCTCTCTTTCCCATATATCTTTCTTAAAATTAATCTTAGCCCCTATTTCTAGGTGTTCTCCTTTATTTTTCCTCCAATCATTTATTTTATCTCACCACCTAGGCCCTATGTCATTATTAGTGGTCTTTTTTAATCTTTCTGAGCCCCAAAACCATATGTGATTGAAATCCCCACATAGATACACATTTCCTAGAGCCCACAAAATAGATTTTAGCCTAGATTGGAGGGTGCTAAATGTTTCAAATGTTCTGCACCCAAGTGCAAAATGTTCTAAATATTGTGCACCCATAAAAACTGGCTGAAAATTATGGCAGCGCTATCTGGAGAAAGGATGTGGGATTCAGATCTATGGTCAACCTCGGTAAGGTTAAACCCCTAAGATATAGTAAGAAGTATATAAAATCCCTACTTATCCTTATTTTGGATCCCTATCTTGATATCTATGAGGCAATATGAAGCTTCAAGAATTCAAATCTATAGGCAAGAAATCAATTCAAGGGTCTTGTCCAAACAATTGGGAAAATCAAGATCATAAAGTAATTCAAGGAAATTGAAGGCAATTATAGATCTATCGATGTCTTAGCATCCTCAAACATCCAGGGTGGCTTTCTTCATTGGTCTAGCTTCTTCCTCCATTTGAGTTCACGTAAAGGAGTTCTCATCAAGGAGGATCTATTGCATCTATCAATCTCTCTATCTTCTTCTCTTCTTCTTGATTCATCATTGGCAAGTTGTAACATTCTATCACACAAGAATTTGTCTTTTCATGATTTTCTTTTGGTGTTTATGTTGAGTCAAAAGATATTTCATAACCATATTTGATTACATTGAAAGAGGCATCCACATTGCAAAAGGTATGTGCTACTTTATTCATCAGATCTAATCATTGTTCTATGTCTCCATACTTTACTTTTTCATATTTCTAGGTTGATTACTAGATAGGGATTTGACTAAGGAAAACTCCTCTATCCAACCTTCTTTTCCACTTTTTTGTGTGTAGGTACAGACCAGAAAGTTGTATTTTTAGATTTGGACTCTACAAACCCTGACATAGATTTCTACAAAATTTTGGACACATTCATCAGGTGCAAAACATTCCAAACATTCTGCACCCTCAAAAATAGGCTCAAACTTTAAAGACAAATCTCAGACAGGTTATAGAGCCCAGATCTGGAAGTACAGGTGTTTTTTGGATCCTAATAGTCAAAAAAACAACATAATAATATTTCCTTCATCTCTCAAGGGTACACTAATCTTTATCACATTTCAATTTCCATTTCCTCTTTAGCATTTGTATATTTAGATAACTCAACTTGTCGTCCTTCTCAATTTCTAAATAACAAAAAGAATAGAAGTCCCTAAAACCCAATCGAGAATTGGCATCGCTCCATATTTTCATGTGTTGTTGATCTGATTTGACTTGAGGTAGCTTCATATTCTAATGTACCCTCTGAATTTGGGGATAACTTAAATCCTATTTGATGATCCCTATTTTCTATTGTACAGTATGTATGTATGGATATGTGTATGTGCATATATATCTACATATGCATATACATAGGCATGTACATGTATGTATATGTATACATATACATATATGTATATGCATATATATATACACACACACATATATATACACACATACATATACATAAATATACATATACATATATATATATATATATACGCATATACATACATATACATATACATATATATAC
>MU226144.1:60871-76729 GCA_018584345.1 Thuja plicata
ATATATATATACATATACATGTATATGTATATATACATATATATATACATATATATATATATGTATATATATGTATATAAATATACACATGGATGCACGTGTGTACACGCACACACATACATCCACAAAGCCATGGAAGATAATGCATTTAATATAGCATGTCCACATGATTTTGAGGTGACATCATACTACTAAGAGTTTGAATTAGCATCTAATATAATTTATTTGAATCTATCTTCAAAACAAATGCATTAATAGGTATATAAATATGTCGTACCATTCTGATTTGAGATCAAAAAGACCTTGTCGTATGCACTATTATAATTTGCATACATAATTGATGTGTTGGTATGTGATTGAGCTTGTTTGTTCACTCTTGTAACACATCCAAGTTGATCTTGACCTCCAATGGATCCTAATGATATTGTCATTAGTAGGCAACCTATCAGAGACGTATCTTCTTCTAACATATATGTCGTTCCTACTTGAAATAATGCCTACAATTTGGTTTTAGATAGTTATTAAAAGTCAAAAGACCAATCAATAAGATGGTTCCTTTTTTGAAGAATATAAAGGTTGTCTTATCGATTTAAAATAGAAATTTCTTGAATCTAAGCATTTGTAGATAAAAAATATTGTTCTAGTAGGACTAGATGATTCAATATAATCTCATCTCTTTCGAGCTCTCTCCCCCTCTATCACTCCCTTCCTATCCCCCTATCACTCTTTCTATCTATACTACTCTCCCGCTTTCTCTTCCAATATATCTATTTCTCTTTCTCTCTCTCCCCCTTTCCCTTTAATTTTCTATCTCTTTGTTTGTTTGTCTCTTTATCTCTCTTTCCATCTCTCCCTCTCTTATACCTCTTAATGTCTCTATCTCTTTATCAATCTATCTTATCATCTATTTCTCTATTTCTCCAACTCCCTCTTTCTCTATATCTAAATTTTCCTAAGTTGACCTTCTTGAACTCTTTGACATACCCATTTCATACCATAGTACACTTGCTAATTATATCAATATAATATATTACTGTAAGTGTCGTTACACGTGCGTTTGATACTTTCAAACAGATCGGATGCATTGTGATGGCTGAACAGCCGCTGCCATATCTCTCTACCTGCAATTTGTGCATTGACTGTGACATGAAGATTGGTCAACTGACAGACGTTTCAGAGAAAGGGATAGCTTTCCAGAATTATTGCCCTTCGATCAGAGGTTTTTAGCCCTCAAAGCTAAGCTATATTCATCCTTTACCCGGAGTTCCTAGAGAATCCATGGCAGGCATAACTTTCCTCTTGGTATTGTATCTGCTCCTCCTCCGCCCTTGCCTGTCTTCTCTGGCACAATCAACCTTCGTCTTTCCCACATTCAGTGGTTTAACAAATGGGAATTTGTCAGCCCTGTTTTTGGATGGGAACGCCGTAACGCAGCCCGGTCTTATAGGCATCCGCATCACCAATCAATCACAATACGTTACAGGCACTGTTTTATATTCAGAACCTGTGCGTATGAAAGAGCGCGGTTCCAAAAATGCAACTCTCTCGTTCAGCACTAGTTTCGTATTCGCCATGGCTCCTCCAAATCCTCTGCCCAGCGCGGATGGACTGTCGTTTATCATCACACCTAAAAAAACACATGAGGGAGGCCTACCCGGTTCGTACCTCCGTTTGTTCAATTTCACAAGCATGGGACAGCCTTACAATCACCTCTTTGCTGTGGAATTCGACATATTTTGGAACGCAGATTTCGGCGACATCAACGACAATCACGTAGGAGTAAATCTCAACTCTCTCTGCTCTGTAGAATCTAAAGCCGCAGGCTACTGGGATGGCAATAACCAGTTCGTGCAATTAGATCTCAATGGGAGACAGAATATTCAAGCTTGGATTGACTATGATCATCTGCAACAGCAGCTCAATGTTACCATAGCACTTGCCGGTTCCCTTCGCCCCGAGACGCCCCTCATTTCTAGGAAAAACATGAGTCTCTCTGACATTCTGGAGGAAGAAATGTATGTTGGTTTTGTGGCAGGTACTGCAGGGTTCGTGCAAGAACATTACATCCTTGCCTGGAGCTTCACTACAAACGGAACCGCACCAGCCCTGAATGCATCTATTCTTCCAGTTTTGACAACCCTAGAATCACATTCCAATAACCCAAAATTTGGTCTAATACTCGGCGTAACAGCAGCTTTAGCTGGTCTCCTGGTACTCGCGGTTGCAGTTGAGTGGTTAAAGAGAAAGAAAAGCAGAGAGGTCATTGAAGAGTGGGAGGTGGATTATTGGCCTCATAGAATAAGCTACAGAGACTTAGCCACTGCAACCAAAAAGTTTGAAGAGAAACAAGTCTTAGGAAGTGGAGGTTTCGGCAAGGTTTACAAAGGAGTCCTTCCTAGTAATGGCCTCGAAGTTGCTGTGAAAGCCATCTTTCGCGAGACCAGGGAAGGGGTGAAGGAATTCATAGCAGAGATTTCAAGCCTTGGTCGTCTCCAGCACCGGAATCTTGTGCAAATTCGAGGCTACTGCAGGCTGGGGAACAAGTTATTCATAGTGTATGATTTCATGGTAAATGGAAGCCTGGATAAGATGATATTTGGAAATCCTTCTTTAATACTTACTTGGTCTCAAAGATACGCAATTCTGAGAGACGTGGGTGCAGGATTGTTGTATCTTCACGAAGGGTGGGAGCAAAGGGTGGTGCACAGAGACATCAAGTCTTCTAACGTTTTGTTAGACTCTGAGCTTCGTGCAAAGCTGGGAGATTTCGGGCTTGCTCGTTTGTATAGGCATGATGAGAATTCCCCAACAACTCATGTGGCTGGAACACCTGGCTACATCGCACCAGATCTGATATCCACAGGAAAGGCCACTAGCAGTACGGATGTATTCAGCTTTGGGGTTTTGTTGTTGGAGGTTGCGTGTGGAAGGCGCCCTGTAGACGCTTTGCTGGATCCTTCTCAAATAATTTTGTTGGATTGGGTGAGGGATCTGTATTCCAGTGATAGGCTTATGGATGCCGCCGATGCAAGGCTTGGTGATGATTTTGTTGAGGATGAGATTGAGACGGTGCTCAAATTGGGACTATTCTGTACTAATCCTCAACCAGAAGGGAGGCCTGTTATGAGACAAGTAGTTCAAATACTTGAAGGCGAAGCTTCCCTTGCGGCCTCTTCTCTTCCTCTTTCATTTGAGATGAATGAATCAGGCCCGATAGAGGAGCCTTTAGATGCTTTCTCCTCCAAATCCATGGAGATACCCTTGTATGGAAGCTCGTTTTAGAAGATTGCCTTTAAGCCGCAATCTTCTCCCATTTTGTATGAAGAAAACTGCATGTGCAGTAGTCTTTTGAATGAGTTTGATCTACGTATTCATTATTTTGCATGAGTGTAATCGTTGCATGATAAGTTTCCAGCACAACAAGTCAAATTGTGATATTTCTATCAGGATTCAGATTTTCTAGAATAATCTTTTTTTCTGAGACCACTGTTCTCATAGGCAATTTGTAATTAATTATTGACTCTCATTTTTTTTTCAGCTGATCAAGTTTCATGTTATCCTGCAAATCAATATAAAGTTTCATGTAATCCTGCAAATCAATATAAAGATTTAGTTGTGTTATTACTGTATAGTGAATTTCTGTGTTTCTTAATTTCTTCATGTCTTGTGTTTTATAATTTCTTCACAGCCCTTGAGAGATGAATTGAGGATCTCCTGTTCCGTAATTCGTTGTCTTATTTATTTTACAGACTTTCGAATGTATAATCCGGTTTTGGATGACAACTAGAAATATTTATTTTTATTTGATAGCTGCAATTATGCACAACATAATTGTGCGCTGAAATATGACTCTAAAATAGAAGAGGCAAAATGCCCATGTTTATGTCCAGAAGCTGTTGCTAAGGCATTATTATATGACACCTCTGCCATTTGCACAGGTAAGTAGAGCTTTGAAAGAGTACTACAAAATTTTCGCAGTCTATGATAATTGCTTCAAAAATTTAGATTTGCTATAAATCAGTTCCAGTAGAATTGAGAAACATTTTAAACAGTTTTGATTTCAGCATATGAATAACTACAATAAAAATATGTCTGTGAATAAGTTTTATACACTACCTCCGCTTTAGAAAGGAAAAGGCGTACACGGCTTCTTCAAACTCGTTATTATGCAACTCAAAATTTATTGAAGGCAGTACCCAAAATTTATTTAAGGCATTACCCAAAATTTATTTGTTATCATCTAGCCCAATCTGAATCTGAAAATCCAATTAATTCCAAATATATTTGTTGTATAATGAATACCATGATTTTGGATACAGTGAAGTATTATTTTTGTCACTCTCATCTGATTGTCATAAGTGTGTCATAAATCTGGAAACAAAACTATATTCATAAGAAATATCTGGAAGCGAAATTATCCTTCCAAATTGCGTCTCATTCACGCTGATGCTCTTATTTGAGTTGTCTTCTGATAAAAAGAAATTAATTAAATTTTAAAAAATTATGTCAGTGTGAATGCATTGCACAAATTTGACATTTCTAATCGAGAACGGCGGTTATTTTTGTCTGAAATATACTATCTTATTAATTTCTCCACTGAATTTGACTTCAATGTCTGCTAAGCATTTCAAATAGAAACTTCCTGCGCCGCCAATCTAGATCTTTACCCTGCCGACATCTATAGTCACCACATGAATATTGACTCTGTTCTATGACTGTACCATTCTAGAGGACTCTGAAACCTCTATAAAACCAGGCTGTTGTAATCGATTTAACCAAATAAATAATAATTGTATTTTGTATTTTATCTCCAACAATTATCGCATCGAATTCACTTCTCAAAATTATGTGAAAGAAAGCAGTACATTCCACCATCAAATTGTTTAATTGTCAATTTTTCTTTACTAAAAAGCCAAAACACTAAATCAAATGTATAAGTGTGGCCTTTTATCAAGAGAGCGCCTGCGGAAACAGAAGGTTGACCTAAGTCTATTAGATAAAGTCGAAAGCAAATTCGTTTTCAACATAATAATCTTCATGCTTAAGGCAAATCTCAGGCTGCAACAAGTGCAGTAAGAAATAGTAAATGTTACTGTAACCTAAATTTCTAAAATAAAATCCAGAACTGTAAATGCTTGCTACCACACAGACGTTCAACAGAACAGCCAAGAAAGAAAACCTGCACGAACTGTAAGCAGAAATCTACAAAAAGATAACCCCACTTGCCCAATCCATGGCTACAGCCCTAACGTCCCTCTAAGGAAGTGGAAAAGCAGGCATGCGTACTGTAACTGTCTGAAGTCTCTCCTGGTATGTCAAGTGGAAGTTGAACGAGGGATGCTTCCCCTTGAAGAATTTTCAGCACTTGCCTGATGGAAGGTCTAGCTTCAGGGTGGGCATTGGAACAAAGCAGTCCCAAGCGGAGCACTCTCTCCATTTCCTCCTCGATGTAATCACCATTAAGCTTTGGATCCGCTGCATCCATGATCTTGTCGTTGGCCTGCAATTCTCTGACCCATTCCAACAAACAGACTTGAGGGGCATCGAGAAAAGGAGTCACGGGACGCCTTCCGCAGGCAATCTCCACCATCAAAACGCCAAAGCTAAACACATCAGACTCTGGAGTGCCCTTTCCGGTTTGTGCCACTTCTGGTGCAATGTAACCAGGCGTGCCCACCACACGACTGCTTGGGGAGTTCTCGTTGTGCTTGTATAAGCGAGCAAGCCCAAAATCCCCCAGCTTTCCATGAAGCTCCGAATCCAACAAAACATTGCTGGACTTGATGTCCCTGTGCACTACTCTTTGCTCCCATCCTTGGTGCAGATACAGCAGTCCCGCAGCTACGTCCTTGAGAATTCCGTACCTCTCACCCCATCCCAGAACTGTACCGCCGTTCCCAAACATCAATTTCTCAAGGCTTCCGTTTGGCATGTAGTCGTACACTATGAATAGCTGTTTCCCTCGCCTGCAGTATCCTCTGAGCCGCACAAGATTCCGGTGCTGCAAACGCCCCAGGCTTGAAATCTCTGATATGAATTCCTTCACTCCTTCCCTGCTCTGTTGGAGGAGATATTTTACAGCAACATCGAGGCCGTTCATCGGAAGGACTCCTTTATAAACCTTGCCGAAGCCCCCACTTCCTAAGACTCGCTCCTCTCCGAACCCATTCGTTGCAATGGCTAAGTCTCTGTAGCTCAGTCTATGAGGCCAATACTCCACCTCCCATTCTTCCATAGCGTCTCTACCTTTCTTTCTCTTAACCCACACACCTGCTGCAATTCCAACCGCTACTACTAGAAAAACAACCAAACCTATACTTACTCCGATTATGAGTCCCAATTTATTGGATTTGGGTTTCCCGTGTAAAACAGATGGAAGCATAGATGTATTCAAGGCAGGCGCAGTTCCATTTGTGGCAAAGCTCCAAGCGAGGATGTAATTCTCTTCAGTTAATAATCCTGTTGATGCAGAGAAACCCACATACATTTCTTCTTGAAGAATACTGGACAGACTCAGGTTGTTCATAGATATGAGGGGCTTTTGTGGGCGAAGGGAACCAGCAGGGGCTACGGTAACGTTGAGCTCCTTTCGAAGATGATCATAGTCAATCCAAGCTTGTATATTTTGTCCACTCTTGAGATCCAGCGCTAAGAACTGGTTGCCAATCCAATAACCAGAAGACTTAGACTCTACAGAGACGAGAGAGTTGAGATCCACACCTACATGATTGCCATCAATGTCGTAGAATTCCTCATTTTTAATGGTGTCGAACTCTACCGCAAACAGATGATTGTAAGACTGTCCCATGCTCGTAAAATTATCGAACAGGCCAAGGTATTGAGCGGCTAAAGCTGTGGTTTGAGATGCGAGAGGTGTTATGATAAAGGCTAATCCAGGCCCTCCATCACCGAGTTTTGAAGGATCTGGAGGGAGGAGTATGCTGAATACGAAGCTGGTGCTGAATGAGAAAACTACTGCATCTACTGAGCCAGGAGCCTTCATGCGTACACGTTGTGGGTATACAGCTCTGCCCTTAATGAAGTTTGCTTGCTCGGTGAGGCGGATACCTATATTGGGGATGACTGTTGCGCTTCCAAACAGATTCATGGAAGACAAATTAGTTTCAGCAATGAAGCTCATTTGAGCTTGGGCAGGTAGCCATGGACGGACAAGGACACGGATGAGGAGAAATAATACAAGAGCCTTAGGATTGCTAACCATTGCTATGGTGCAGTATGCTACTGTGGTGAACGGGAGCCTATACCATTACTTAAATCTCAAAGGCCTCAATGGTCAATGCCAATGTCAATAGTAAGTGTTGGCTTATGTGATTATGAATTATATGTATTTTGGTCCAATATGCTATAGTGGTGAATGGGAGCCTATACCATTACTTAAATATCAACGGTCAATTATTAACGGTCAATTATTAAGAGTTAATGAAATTAAACTTTCCTTGACATGACTATAAGTCGACTTATGTGAATATGAATTACAAGTTACTATAGACTTTTTAATATTTTTTTTTCTTTACAACTATATTATTAATTATAACTAACATAATAATACATCATGTTAGATCATCACAATCATAACACCATGTCATCTTAGGCTTTGTGACGTCGCTACTAAGAAACACATAAACATGTAATGAATTGAAATATAAAATAAAACACCTAACTAATAATACTAATCTCATTCATTAAAATAATTCATAAATTCATGAGACTAATCCATTACAAGATAATAAATCAAGTACATAACCGAGTTATCCAACTCTAAATATTACATCTAAATAAATCATCATTACATCTTTATAATACATTTATTTTCATATTACAAGAGTACACATTTACAATGCTATATTACATCCTATGATACAAGATACAATAATGATCATCTATCATGAAACTGACATGAAGGTACAATAAATATGCCAAAATATTGCAGAATCTATCCAAAAAGCTCACAAACCAATCAATGAACCTCGATGGAATAAAATTTACCACCCAACCACATGAAACCCTAAGGCCTGCTACTTTGAGCTAGGAGATAGATAGAAGGCCCCACACCACACAAGCAAACACAACAAGGCTAAACACATGATAAACATACCCAAGGGATATAAAGGGAATAACATAAGAATACACATGGGATACCATAAGAAACTATATTGTACTAGAGGTGAACCACAAGACTGATTGGGGGAATCCTAAGATACATGCCAAAAAGTTTCAAAACTATTCTCCCACTACTGAGTTATTGTGGCAGTCACTCTGTACCCCAAAACCTAGGTGAAACACATGTGGAACCAATAACCTTTCATAAGGACAAGGATGTCGATTTGTTGGATTGACACCCCATGAATGGCTAGACCTTCTCTAACCCTTTCTTAGTCTGTACAAACACTCAAGAATATGGGTGAGGTATCTCACTTATCTTGTTTAATGTTCAATCCAACCCAATTCATTTTAATTATGTTTTAGTTTTTCTACAACTCAACAATGGGTTACCCTAGTGACCACATAGGATCTCGACCCCCATTATGAGCCACTCTCCTAGCTATGTTCTTAGAAAACCCTCCCCACAAAATAAAAACTAAAAGTACATTATATCATTATAATCATCATATGCCCATCCAATGCACATGGGTGCCAAAAAAACATCAAATTAAATTTCACAAGATGAACCATATAAGGACACTAATAAGTCCCAGGGTGTAGTCTGAAACAATAATCCACAAAAAATATCTTTTTAATCCAATATTTTCCTCAATATCAAAATACCAATTTCATCCACTATTAACTCAAATCTCTAATGACACCTCAACCACCTTTAAAGCATTAAATGTCCTCACAAAAGATCATAAACCATGCAATTGATTATAAATTAGAAATTAAAATACCACGTTAATTTTTACAACGAGAAACTAATGAGAACAAAACCAACACCTTTCCCAAGCCTCTGGTACCATAGTAACCCCAAAAAAACTTAACACAATAAATATATAACATAGTTAATATGTCCATCCCACAAAATCATATATGAATCACAAATCAATTATAATAACATCTATAATTAGCAATTTTGTTAAATCACTAATAAACTTTCTATAACAACTCCAACTAAGCAATTTTTAAATCATTTCTAACAAAATTACTTCTATGAATTAACAATAAACAACTAAGAATCCAATTAGGGACCATTGCAAGGAAGCCAATACAAATGACTGAAACATGCCCCCCTAACAGGCCATACATAGAAAAAGGACCAACTAGAGAAAAAAATGTGATATAAATATATATATCAGTCAGTGCGCCAATATTCATGCAAAGGATAACATAGTGTATTGTGAATTAGATGCAATTGTCTTAATAAATCATGGCAACTAACTACTAGTGACATTAGGTATAGGAGATGGTAGAGGATGGGTTTAAAAACTTAGGATTTGTGCAACCTAATGTGAAATTATGGGGAATAAATGATACCATCTCCCAAGAGATTAAATTACTTATTCAAAATGATGACAAGGGATGCTAATTCAAAGGCATTTTGGGAATGATGGATTTGAAATATAGACCCGTGCAAAGTGGCATGGTGACAAGACCAACAATCAAAATGGTGTGTCAATATGTTGATGGCTTTATGAACCCTATTTATTGTAGGTAGATTATTTTCATTTTGGTTTGGGTTCTTTTTTTTCTCATGGAAAAGTGTGAGGAGATAGAAACAAATTTGAACCAATTATCTATTAAAAATGGTAGGAGAATGTCAAAGTTTGGAATGAATTATCTACTGGAGGCCTCACCACCTACATTGAGAAGCTACATGGTTCATATATGAAAGTAACAACTACATTTGTGGAGGGTTAGGATGTGGGTATTCTCAAAGTATTCAGTATTGAATTGATTGTTTCAGAAGAACTTATGTCAAAGGTGTCTTATACTATAGTGGGTGGAGGAAAATTCTCCAGGGATAAAAAGAGTATAGATGAGGCAATGGCAATATTCTTTAAGAAATGAAAGAGAAAAAAATTAAAATAAATTTTTATTGTGGATATGATAGGGATATTATTAATTCTCTATGGGTGGAGATCGCAGAAGTTATTATGAGAAAAAATCCCTCAATCCTTTTTATACATGGGGGTTTAATCTTTCTTATTATGGAATTCACAAAAGAAATCTTTGTTCAAAAGAATCCTTAAATGGGTATGGCTAAGAAAGATGTCAACCATTTTTTGAAGTACTCCTTGATACCATAAGATGTCCCCTTTGGTGATGATGGCAGTGTTTAGTTAGGTAAACATACAAACCCTAAGAGGGAAGCTAAGGTATACCTTAAAATTGTCTTATCAAATGATGAAGATTTAAACTATACTCCCTCTGATGAGCATGTCCCTGATTCCTTTAGCCCTAACAGTGATGTCAAAGGTAAAGGAAAATTAAATGGCTCTTCCATTGTGTTGTCTAATGGGAAAGGGAAAGCCCCTTTGTCTTCTAGCTCTTCCCATGTAAAGAAACTTAAAAAATGATATTGAAATCAATGAGGATCCTATTTTGCAGCCCTCACTTACGAATGAGCCCAATATGGACATTCATTTTGATATCCCTATAGGTAAATATACCCCTATGAAGAAGGGATTGTCTATGTATGATAGTGTGAATATGGTAGAGAATTTTAAAGAGACTATGGGTAGCCAATGTACTTTGCTAATGTGGATAATGTCTAATATTAATGCCTTGAAGGATAGGTGTGTTCCAACCCCCAATGTGAATAGTGTGGATAGAATTATTTCTTCTACACAAGATATTGTCAAAGGGATCAAGGATTAGAAAGAGGGGCATAAACAATGCATTAAAACCCTGGAGGATGACATTGCAAAAGTGCACGATAAATTGAGGGAAGTCATGGTAGTCAGTCATACTGCAATGAGAATAATTCTAATGGGCTAAAGAGGTTAAATTCCCAAGAAGAGTTTATCCAAGGTTTATCAAAGGGTTCCTTTGATTCCCCTATTGGTAGTGTGAAATCAAGGAAGCAGATGGTTGATTATGGGGTGGCCTCTAGTTCTCTTCTTGGTTTGGCCAAAAGAATTTTTAGCAAGCACAAAGGTGTCATTCTCATTGATACAATTACCATTAGGTTTTTCAACATCAATTATGATCTGATACGAAAGTATTGAAATCGTCTAAAAAAATCTATAAGATCTATGGAGTTTTATCTCTTTCTTTTGTTGCTGATGTTTTTTTATTTTCCAATGTTTTGTTTGCTGAGTGTTTCTTTTTTTAGGTTGTATTGTTGTAATATGGTTTCACATCCTTTCAAAACGTATTTTACTTTAATCAAAAACAAAAATTTATTCATTTATTAATTTTCTTATAAAACAATTATTATGTCGAAAGCATTCCCTATGTGAAAGGAGTTAACTTTTAAAATCAAAGATTAAGAAGTGTTAGAATAACTACAAGAAGATTGAAATAGATATAGTCGTTCAAATCTCAAAGAAGTCATGTCCATTTACCAATATCCGAAGATAATCACATATATCCTTCATTTGGGCTAGATAAGTTTGATACATTAATTGACAATAGAAAAGGTGTAAATTATTTTTACAATACGAGGATTTACTTTTAGGTTTTGGAGATTTTCTTTTCCTTTTTCTAGAACAAGTATGATGTTTGTTCAACCAAAAAAAAAAAACTTGACCTCATGACAATTTCTACGGTAATTTTAAAATATAAATTTGGGTTTTTAAATCTTTTATCATTAGTTTAATTTATGATTGTTTTATAACTATATGTATTCTTATGTATTATATTACAACTACATTATTGTATCCTGTATTATTATTTTATATATAGTATAAAATATATTTATAATATAAAATAATTAATATATATCTATTATATTACTTATATGAATGATTTCTATTTATATTTTATGTATTATAAATTATTAATATATTTTAAGTAGACATTTTATTAATATTCAAGTACCAATAAAAAAAAATTTAATCTTTCTTTTTAGAATATTATTTACCAACTTAATAAGTTTATTATTTATAATTATTTTTTATTAATATTTAAATTTTGATATATATTGACTTTACATTCAATTTAATTTATTTTAATTTAGATTTATCTTTAAATTATCTTTTATTTTATTTATGTTTCTATGAAATTACAAATAATAATTAAAAATTATTAGTATTAATTTAATTTATAATTATTTACTTTATTAAACTT
Organism: Thuja plicata; assembly: GCA_018584345.1. Lineage (NCBI taxonomy): Eukaryota > Viridiplantae > Streptophyta > Pinopsida > Cupressales > Cupressaceae > Thuja > Thuja plicata. The sequence continues at coordinate 73,118 of MU226144.1, forward strand.
TTAATTATTGTAAATTTAAATTTTATTTTGAATTTTTCCTTCTAAAATATATAAAAATGCATTTTAAACTTAAAATCTAGATCAAAAGTTATAGACTGAGTGAGAGAGAGAGACTATTTTTTGATTAGTCCCTTTGTGTTAAAAGTAAATGAAAAGAGTTTAATATTTTAAAAAAAATTAATGAAGTAGTAGTAATCACAAAGATGGGGATAATAGAAAAGTCAAAGGCACTGCAAAATGCAGCCTTAAACTGCCATAATTAACAAAGAGCATAACTATTATTAGGTATGGAGATACAATGACTAAAGAGAAAATAATGAGGTCATTTGGCTGCATAAAAAACATGTACATGACAAAGATTATGGGAGGAAGATCTCATTGCACTCAAGGAACTAGAAGGATAGATATAAATATTGTTATAGTGCATAGCATTCCACTATTAGGAAACTTTGTCAAACATTGTTATACTCCAATAAATTTTAATTCTTTTGAATTGTGATCCAAAGCACCAAAATATGAATCTAATACATCCAAACATTATTTATGAACGTATCCAAACTACATCAATAAACTACAATATAGAAGAAATGAGGGGCATATCTCTTAGTACTAGTGCGCATCAAACTCAATAACATCTACAACAACTAGTTATTAATGAAAAAAATTATATGTTGACATCAAATAAAAAATTAATAACTTAACCAACTACTCATTCTAATTTAAAATACAATAATCATTAATGGAAACACAATAATGGCAATAATAACTCTCTCTGGTTGTGCTAATTTACACCCCCTTTGACATCAATAAAAAAATTTCAGTCTAAGAAATATGCTTAAACATTCTTCTTGGCACCTCCTAAAGAATATATATTATCTCACAACTTCACTTAGATCCCCTTGAGAGGAGGCCGCTAGTATTAGTCCAAATTAATATTATACATAAAGTTGACTAGACTAATGCACCTCTATATGCATCTAGTTCTTAAAGGTGGGGGGCAATAACCCCCAATTTCTTATAGAGATACTCAAAAGTATCCTTAGAAAGTGTCTTGGTAAAGATATCAATAATATTTTCTTTTGTAGGTGCATACTCAAGTTTCACCTCATTATCCAAAACTTTCTCTCTCAAAAAGTGATATTTAATTTATATGTGTTTTGTCCTTGAGTGCAATACCAGATTCTTTGAAATATTTATTGTACTTGTATTGTAAAACAAGATATAAATAGATTAATTAAATAGGCTTCCAATATCCTTTAAAGTCACTTTTATTCATAATACTTGTGTATAATAAGATGTGTTATAAATATAGCTAGCTTTTGTGGTAGACAAAGATATTAAATCGTATTTCTTACTTGACCAACAAACCAATCAAGACGCAAGAACAAATGCACCCCTACTTGTACTTTCCTATCATGAATACAACCGATCCAATATGAATTAGTATAAGAAATTAGAGTAGAATCATATTTCCTTGGATACCATAATCCATAGTCTTATATGCCTTTCAAGTCTCTAAAAGATATTTACATAGTAGCAACATGTGTTTCTCTAGGATCTTTCTGAAATCTAGCTACAATAAAAACTACAGGCATAATATCCAGTCAAGTAGAAGTTAGGTATAATAATCCTCAAATTATTGGTCGATATCTTCTTTTATCAGTATTCAAAGATTCAACATATTACTCATCTTACAACTAGTATCCATAGGAGTACATATTGGTTTAGCATTTTCTATTCCAAAGTTCCTTAATATTTCCTTAACAATTTTTTATTGTGAAATAAAGATACCTTCATTTTTTAGATTGACTTGTAACCCAAGAAAGAAATTTAATTCCCCAATCATAGAAATTTCAAATTCCTCTTGTATTTCATAAAAGAACATCTTGCACATACCATCATTTCCTCTAAAGATTATATCATCCACATAAATGACTACAATCAAAATTCCATTCTCCTCTTGTTATCAATAGTACCTTTTTGAAATCCTTTCTTTAGTAAATACATGTCAAGCCTCACATGCCATGCTTTGGGTGCTTTCTTCAGTCCATATAGTGCCTTATTTAATTTTTAGACCATGTCTATCATGTCTAATAGTTTAAATAATTTTGGTTTCTCTATGTATGCTTCTTACAATTCTACATTCATGAATAGCAATTCCATATCCATTTGATAAACCTTTAAGTCAATATGTACAAAAAAAGATGAAAATATCCTAATTGCCTCGATTCTTACCACAAGAGAAAAAAATTCCTCAAAACCTATTCATTATGCTTGTGAGTAAACCTTACACATAAGTATTTTTTTATTCCTCACAATTTGACCATCTTCATCTAATCTATTTTTAAAAACCCATATAGTTCCTATCACATTTTTATTTGCTGGTCTTAGGAGAAGTTTCCAAGTCTGATTCTTCTCAATATATTCTAGATTTATTCTTTCATATCTCTCATCCAATACTGATCCTTGCAAGCTTCTTTCACAATCTTATATTCTCTTTCTAAAATTATGCACAAATTGACATATTTTTAGAAGCTTTAATTCTTTTGATTACACCTTTGTTCTTGTCTCAAATACTGTATTCTCTGAATTATTCTTCTACACATACTTATGAGCTTTAGGAGTACTTGCTAGAGCATCTTCTATATCATTCTGCATTTCTATTTCTTCAATGTTATCTTCTTCTTTTTTCCAATTGGCTCACTTGGTTCATATCAACCTTTTCCTTTGTAGTTTTCAGAATGTCTTCATCAACCTTCACAATTTTTCTTTCAACAATCTTTCTTAATCTCTTGTTGTAACATCTATAATATTTCCTTTTAGTAATGTATCCAGGGAATATTCATTCATCATCTCTTGTACCAAAATTTTCCAAATTTTCTTCATCTCTTCTTATATAACATGTGTACTTATAAATAATATGAAATATTTCATAGGAGTCCTTTCATGTCATAGCTCATAAGATATCTATCTAAAGTTTCTTCTAATATGCACTTGATTAATTATATAAAATACAATATGTAGTGCCTCTTTCCAATAGATTTATAGTAGATTTTCTTCATTCATCATTGTTCTAGTAGCTTCTTGAATTATTATATTGTTTTTATCAACTAAACCATTTGATGGCATGTAACTGATTGAATGTTTAACAATGTTAAGTTGAAGATAATGCAAGGCATTAATCAGTTAATATATTGTATTGTCATTGATGTCAACTTGATATCATCTGTACGGTCATGTACATAATGCCAAAGACATCAGAGAATCAAAGGAACAAAGGTTATGCTTTCAGCAATGCATAAAAGTAAAGTATTCACTAAGTGACAAACAACACCAACGGAGTGCACACCATCGATTAGAGAAAAGAAGAACAGTCACAGTGATACCCGGCGATCAGAAGTATAGTGTTTCCTGACAAAGCAAAACCACGGTGATGCCCAATGAGAAAATTCAAAAGTTTGCCCGATGAGCAAAATTCCAATGATGCTTAACGGACGGAGATCATGAAGCTAACTAGAGTCTAACCAATGGAACTGTCAGTTGTCACTGAGAACTAACTACAGTGGTGACCGACGGAACAGAGAATTTATAAAATGCCAAAATATCTAGCTA
>MU226144.1:100021-124023 GCA_018584345.1 Thuja plicata
TTTTGCCTCTTAATCTCCTTCACTCCCACCAAAACCCTACCTAACCCTTCATCTCAGCCACTCATTTTCCACCACTTAATCTCAGCCCTTCATTTTTCATGTCAATTCCATAAAAGGAGGCCTCACTACTCGTTTTTGCAACTAGAGTAACTAGTGAGAGTAACTAGCTAGTGATTTGCATTTTAGAGCATTTTCTTAAGCATTTATTAGTCTTCATTCTATTTAGTTTCTTATGAGCATTAGATCATCTAGATATTACATGTTAGGTAATGGAAATCAATCTTAGTTTATTTCATCTTGCATCTTCATTCTAGATTTGTCATTGCATTCTCAATCTTCATCATGTGAAGCTTGGGGAAAGTTCCTCATACTTGTTCTCAATCCCTTCACCATCTTTTGCATCTATCATAGTGGGATTTCATTGCATTGTGTTGGGAGAGCACACCCACAAAATCTCTAAGAGAAAATCAAACAAGTCTTGGGTGCAGTTGTTTTAGCTCATTGGAGGTTGTAGTGAGAGTTTGGTTGTGTTTCAAGTTCTTTGCATGCTTTAATTTATTGGTGTATCTTGTGTTTTGCATGTTTTGACTTGTTGTGCAGCTACAGGAATTTTCATTGCATACACTGAGTAAGTCCAAAGTGGACTTCAACAAACAAACAAAAAAGAACCCTAAAGCTAATCTCAGAAGAAAAAGGAAAAAAGGTGAGGAAGGGAAGCCTAAAGGGAAACCAAAACCCGCATCCAACTATCGGGAGCACACTGTGGGCCCACAATTTGACTCACCGGGTACCTGGCCATCTTTACCCTAAGGACTCCAAACCACCAAAAAAAGCATAAAGAACCAAAAAAGGGGGTCCCCATTAGGCCAAGTGGCTAAAATGAGGTATGTGTTGTGGAACCACAACAAATAGCCCGGACAAAAGGAGAAATGACCGAGGCATTTCTTTATCAGCAAACAAATTCTGGAAACTCATCTTGCAATAAACCAAACGTAAGTACCATCAATGGAAATATTCTTTCACTAACTCTCAAAATTGAAGTCTCTTATTATTTCTTCCAGTGTGTGCACTTGTGTTTTTGTTCCTTTGACATTTTGACGGAGATAACTTAAACGAATATCAACCAAAACCAACCTTCACAATGTTAACAAGGGCTTCTCAGGAAGAGCTCTGCTACCATTTAGGCATCCATAGCCCCAACAAAGTTTCCCCCGAGTCCCAATCTAACCTTTCTCTATTTCCAGTCAGGCATCCATAGCCCTGGTAGAGATTGCTAGAGTCACCCTTCTCTATCTTCTAATGATATTTAAAGTAGAGATATTTGGAGGGATCTCTCTTAGATTTATTTCTTCTTTCTTGATCGGTGACTGGTTTAGGCCACTTGTACTCTGATTATGCTCCTTCTTGAATGCATTCATTTTGTTGCTTTTGATAAACCTACGCAGCACTTAGACTGTGCTACCTTGGTATAAGATTCTGATCACCGTAGTGACCATTTCTTTGAATGATTCATTTTTCTTTCACATTCTTTTCCTTTTTATCCTCTCTTTCCTTAGTGCCCCTTCTTCTTCTTCTTCTTTTTTAAAAGTCAAGTTGCAGATGGAGAAGGGTTCTGGGACTGGTGGGTACCCATGTCAACATGTTGGTGCTGGCTCTAACTAACAACCGCCCAATAAACCAATGTTTCTAATGTCATATTTTAATGTATATCTCATTATTTAGGATGATCAACATTGAACATCACCTTGGTTTCCAGAAAAAGATATCACCATTTCTGATCCCCGTGTATAGCTTCTTGCAAGATACATCTCTTTAGAAATTTTGACTAATAAATACCTCTACCTCTCATCGAGGACTATTTAGGATGGACCACTTGTTGGGAACAGCCCCAAAAAAATGCACTGACTCCCTTGACACAACAAACAGAAGTGAGAAAACCTAAAAAAAAGGAAAACAAAACCAAGACAGACACCTACATAAACAAAACTAGAGACAAATTATATACAAAATATTTAGAACAAAAAGCATATGCGTTACTGGTTAATTTTTTTTCCTCTCCATGCAATAGAAATAACGCACCTTGTATAGTTCTAAGGAATGCAAACTCATCTTTGTACTTAGAAAAATAAAATTTAGACAAGCTTTGTTCAAATTCTGGGTACAAATTATACAAAATCAAAAGTTGTGGCAACTCTCCATGATCATGGTTAATCTAGAAACAATTTTTTTCACCCTCAGCACCATATTCAAATTGGAAATTATCGAATTGTAAAGGATAATGGAAAGATACAACCTTATTTAGTGAGTTCCCAATCATGGGATTATATTCACAAAACATGATTTCTTCTTCTGGAGGTCTTAACTCAGGGTACACCACTCCATCCTTATCAAGTACATGCACACCATAAGGAGACATAGGCATTGGTGATGTACTATACTTGTCATTAGAACAAGGCTCAAAAGGAAAAGCATCAAGACTATGATCCTTTCTATAATCATCATTAGGCCTTAATAATGAATCATCATATTTAACCTCATTAGGACTAACAACTTCAACCATAAACATGACGTTTGAATTGTAAGAATCATTTGTATCATCAGTCAAATCATTTTCTCCCTCAAGATTTAAAGAAACATGTTCAAAATTATTCATACCTTCTAAGGCAATCTCCCAAGCTAGCATGAAGTTAGGACAACTTACTTCCAGATGTAGATCAAATGGATGAACTCTACATGAATTGGCTACTGCAAGGTCTGATATATGCATGGAATACCCATAAATGGACATTTCTTTACTCAAACATGATACTAGATTGAGCACTTTATCTACTTCATCCGATGATAGAGATGAAGAGTCATCTTGTTTCTTGATTGGTAAGTCCCTCTTCCCACATTTTTGGCCATGTATGAGTGTTGCAAACCCTAGGAAAACTCTTTGACCATCCTTTTGAAACTCTTGTACCTCCCCAATTTGATTTTCATCATGATTAGCATTCAAACAATAAAGGGCATCACCACTCATGATTACATGAGAATAGACTTCTTCTTTTTAATTTATCATGAAAATGTCTATGAATGTGTCTATAATTTCACCCTCTGCATCATTTTGAATTTTCTCACCATAGTCCTCGTGTATGCTTATCACTTTAACTTCCTCATCAGGCAAGAAAATATCTTCCAAAGTCTCATGGGTTTGATCACATTTGTCTTCCTCCTTCTTTGATTCACTATCCCAATGATCCGCTATAGGACTTAATACCTCTTCAATAGTCATCTTTCCTTTCAAATAGAAGTCCATCTTCCCAAGGAAAACAATGCAATCCACCTCACAATGTTTGTTTGTGAGGTGTATCCTACATCCATCCATCCATGCAAAATTTGATAATGACATAGGAATACTCAATTCTTGCAACCTCTCATTCAGTCTACTTTGCTCAAATAGAATATACACCAAACATAGATTATGAGTATATTCATATTTAGTTCTTGAACCTTTGTCAGCCTCAATAGAGTCATCAAAATTACCTTTTGAAGATGTAAAATATTTCTCACTTGTTGATTGTTCATGACCATAATTCTAGGGCAGCATTGAATATGTCTCATCCTCTTGGGTTTGTTTGTCATGTCTTGATACCTCGTGACTATTTTTTGTGAAAAAATCATTTGGTAACCTGAGTTCTTGATTGTTGAAAAATTTTAGGCCCATTTTATCTTCATTGTTGCACCACTTATCATGCTCATATGACTAGCCATCAAGCTCTCTATTTGAAGTTTCATCATGACTTGATGTATTAAGTGTTGGAGTATAATAAGGATATGACAGTATAGGAGAAGAAGCATTATTGGGGGGTAAAATACTTACATCCAAGGTTTTAGTATGGGTATTTTGACTCCAACCCTAATCTTGAAAATGATTGGTCTAATTCTTTCTCTTGGCTGATTGCATCATTTGGCTATCATGCAAGTTGTAATCGGTTGAACAAGATGATTGCAACTGATATGGTATGTTGACTTGATTGACATAGTGTTGTAATGGTTGGAAACATTCAATCAATTGCATATTTAAACTTCCATCTGGACCACTCATACCATTTTTATCATCCCATCCACATCAGGCCAAGAAAAGAGCCTTGTTGAATGCATCATGTAAGGTAGTAACCTCACCCAAAGATCTAATTGCACTTGCAAATGAGACATCCAAACACCATAAATAATGTTCTTTTAACTTCACATCATGCACCATCCATTTCAAATATTTGAGCCTTTGATACATGAGAAGGAATCTATGAATAAATTGGGCAATAGACTCTTGAGGCGTCCTTCTTACAGAAGCAAAATAGAATACAAGATCTTGTGCACTCATATTGGGATCACATTGAATTAAGAATAAATCCCTTAATTCAACCCATGAGAAAATAGAATTTGGTGAAAGTCTTACATACCATTCAAGTGCTACACCTTGAAATGTCTTTACAAATAGATTGCAAACAACATCTTCATGTTCAATTTTAAGAAAAAGAATTAGATCCTTGTAAATCCTTACATGGTTTGCAGCATTTTGTCCATTATTGGGGTAGAACAAGGGAAGCCTATTGTGTGCATGTAGAGGAATCTCATGGAAACCTCCCGGTATACACAAAGGACTACCCATTGAAGCTAGATCTCCTCAAGATCCAACCCATTCAAGTGTGCATGTAACCATGAAATATTTTGATTTTGCCTCCTATTGGCGCGATGATGGAGAGTTTGCATACCACTAATTCTCTGATTTTGTAAGTTCTGATTTTGGTTTATGGTTGCGAGGACACTTGGGATAGCGATGTGTGATTGCTATCCGAGTGGATTTTGTGGCTCAGTGTGATGGTAAGAGGGGTTCTCTCTTGACTTTCTTTTGTCACTATGAGCTCTGCGGTGATGAGTGAGTTCAAGGAACTTGCCTCTTTTTGGAGATGATCTAAGTACTCACTTGAATCGCTCTGGTGAGAAAGATCCGATGTTATCCAGATTTTCAGTCTTAATTTGGTCCTCCTTCTAGCGCCACTTCTATTGAGTGTTGTTTTGACACAAGCCAACTTGCTATGATCTCGAGATTCAATTTCCTCTCTTGAAAGAATAACGAAGTTATTCCCAAGGTTCTCTAAGGTCGGGTCACAACCTGCTTGGTTACTCAGTTGAAGATAAATGTGATTTTTCATGAGGAGGCCTTTGCTGGTATGTTCAAGACATCAAACTGCAAAACACTTTAGTTCTTTTTTGGTATTTTCCATTTTAAAATATGGGTGTTGTAAATAAAATGCAATTTTGTATTTTCAAGATGTGGATTTTCAAAATTAAAGATAGAATTTGAAGAGATTAAAGTAATGAGGAATAAAAAAAAGTGTTGAAAATGAAATCCTGCATACATAAATCGTTGTAAATCCTTCCTTGCAAATTGAATGATGAAGAGATTTGGAACAAACCCACGAAGCATAAATCAGACCAAGTCACAATTCAATACCCCATAGATGCAAGCATTTGGAGAGAAGATGCATTCACTCGTACAAGATATTCAAAATCTATCAAATCGTGAAGCCACCAAGATTTGCGCACCCAAGAGATAGATTTATTGTAAAGCCCAAAGATGATCTCTTCCATGCATTCATCACAGCAAGGTAAATAAACAACAACAAACTCCAACTAAAAGAAACGTGAATCTGAAGCACAATAAACAAGAGGCTCTTTGAAAATAATGAATAATGCAAGCATACATCCAATAATTTCGCATAGGTAGCAGAAATTCACACACCACGAATGAAGAACCAAAAGTAGATTTTTATTGTACTAATAATTCCCCATTTTTACATTGCTTTTGATTACAATATATAGAGTTTTGATCTACAACTCTGAATGCCAAAATTAGGGCATCAGAGAGTCTAAATTTATGAAAATAAACTAAAACAAAAACTTTGCTGAAAGAAAAACTATTGCTAAGTGATACTAGATAACTTGCATGGATTTTTAATCCATTTACAACTAGTTTTTCCATGCAAGAGGGATCAAACTTATCAAGAAAAGAAAGAGAAAGAAGATGGGGTTTCTTCGCATGCAACTGGAGTCTTCTTCTTGATCTTAGAGTTCTACCTTAGAATATTCATCTGAGGCTCTCATTGTGGTGGAAACTGATAGGGGACCCTTAGTCCTTCAAAAATGAACTCCATTTGGACACCCATTTGATATGGAGTTCAAACTCCATGCAAAAATGTGATCTCGCTGGAAACACCCAGAATTTCAGACCCCAACCTCTACTCTGAAGTTTTCCAAGTGCGAATTTGACTAAGTGTATAACCACATTTGGGACCCCCAAAATTTCAAACTTTCAGAGGCCGAAAAGGCCAAAAAACTAGCCTTTGAAAAATGGCTAAGTATGAAAAGTTGTTTCTTCAAAAAAATGGCTAAGTGTCCAAAATCTTCATTTTACAAAATTTGACTAAGTCTAGAAAAAATTTCAGGATTTTGGGGTTTCGGGGTTTCGGGATTTCGACACTTTGAACATTTTGACACTTTTTGTATTTTTTCATTTTGACATTTCCACATTATGGCACTTTCACCATTTTGGGGTTTCAGGATTTTGGCATTTTGTGATTTTGGCACTTTCGGCATTTCAGGGTTTTTGACATTTTGGGGTTTTCAGTGTTTTGGGGTTTCGAGGTTGTGGCCATCTCCGAAACTCCAAAAATATCATGACTGAAAAATGGCTAAGTCCAAAATGACTTTTTTGGCATGACAACTTTGCAAAATCTCTTTGCAACTTCTTGGACTTCATCAGAACTGAGAAACTTCATAAATAAAGCTTCCCATGTTGCCTCTCCCTAAACCTGGAAAGGCATGCTTCGAACTTCTAAGCTTCTCCAATGCAATTCATGATTTTCTTCATATTTTCTTTGAATTGGAATATTTGTTGAAAATATTTCTCATGCAAATTGACAACCTTAGTGGGGGTGTGGTATCCTTTGAAATGGTACTTCATTGGCAGGGTTGTTGTCTTTTCCAGCATTCTTTTCATTGGTTGAGGATTTGACATCTTTGTATCATGTATGCAAATGCATTTTTTAGCAGCATGTTATTGAAAATAAGAAACTACTATAATCCACCACTCTTATGATGATCCAAATTACAAATTTGAACCAAGAAAACTACCAAAACTAAAAAACATTATATACAAAATTAGGTCTACTTGGAGAAGTCATAACTTCTTGCCCCTAGCTCATAATTGTGAACCATTTACTTTTCTAGAAAGTTCTCCAAGAGTTATAGATCTAGTTCTTGGAGGACAAAGCCAAAAGTGGGGTCCTCCGCATGGTTTCAAGGCCCCAAAATGCCCCAAAGACCTCTGAAAATGCAAAAAACTAAAACATAGAAAAAAACCCCAAAAAATACCTTTCAAAATTTGAGACTTTGATCCCATTAGACTTTTTGGACTTTTGGACCTTCGCAGTCCAAAAGGGTCCCAGATTGTGAAAGTTCAAAAACCCAAAATTGTGGCTGGTGACAACAAAATCAGAGTTTCGAAGTGTTGCAACACTTTCAGAGTTTCAGAGGTCAAAACCTCGATGACCCCGAAGGTACGGGGCCTGGGCGAGCCTGAGCCATTTGCGAGGTTTTCTTTTTAGAGTTTCACACTCTGAAAGTTTGAGCCTAATTCAATTTGAAGGATGCATGAGGCATCAAGCGTTTGGGCTTTCAGGGTTATAGAGGTCCTACTAACTCCGCAACTCTGAAAGTCCACAAAGGGAAAAAACTAACTAAGTCCAAAGTGGACTTCAACAAACCAAAAAAGAACCCTAAAGCTGACCTCAAAAGGAAAAGGACAAAAGGTGAGGAAGGGAATCCTAAAGGGAAACCAAAACCTGCATCCAACTATTGGGAGCACACCGTGGGCCCACAATCTGACTCATCAAGTACCTGGCCAGGTTTACCCTAAGGACTCCAAACCACCAAAAAAAAAGTAAAAAGACCCAAAAAAAGGGGGTCCCCATTAGGACAAGTGGCTAAAATGGGGTGTATATTGTGGAACCACAAAAAAACCCTTGTCTACTAGTTAGTAAAATGACTAAAGGCTATATCAACCTACATATTATCAGAATATCATTAATGTTGATGCAAGAAAAGAGATGAACTTCAAAGCTACATCTATATACAGAGAAGTATATATCAGCGCCAAGCACCAGAACATATTGTTGTATTGCTGATGGATAAGGGAAATTCAAGGAATATATTATGGATGGAGAGGAATGATTGTTTGACATGAATGTCATATATTTGTAAAATATTTTTTTGGCATTGTTGTCAAAGGGAGAGAAATTATCCATATTATCATATCTTTCTGGAAAGGGAAAGAGATTATCCATTATCACATAAACTCCAACAGGGAGAGATTATATCCTTAGGGAGAGAAATTGTATGGAAAGATTATACAAAGGGAGAGTTAATGACAAGAGAAAAAGACATCAAAAGAGAAAGAACAGTCAAGGGAGAGAAATTGACACAAGGAGAGAACACAACACATCAGAAGAAAGAGAGCTACAAGAATCAATCTAAGCTAAAATAGAGCTTACCGATGGTCAGACATTTATCGGTTATCAAAACAAAAAGATTGGTAGTTTGATGAATCTCAACTATTGTATTTCATATTGTATTAGAAATATTATAGTGTGATAATATAGTATGTTGCCATCAATGTCAAAGGGAAAGATTGATGACATGTAATTGATTGAATGTTTGACAATGTTAAGTTGAAGATAATGCAAGGCATTAAATCAGTTAATGTATTGTATTGTCATTGATGTCAACTTGATATCATCTGTACGGTCATGTACATAATGCCAAAGACTTTAGAGAATCAAAGGAATAAAGGTTATGCTTTCAACAATGCATAAAAAGAAAGTATTCACTAAGTGACAAACAACACCGAAAGAGTGCACACCATTGGTCAGAGCAAAGAAGAATAGTCACAATGATACAACAATCAGAAGTATAGTGTTGCCTGACGAAGCAAAACCACGGTGATGCCCGACGAGAAAAGTCAGAAGGTTGTCTGACGAGAAAAATTTGAATGATGCCCGATGGATGAATATCACGAAGCTAACTAGAGTCTCACTGATGGAACTGTCAGTTGTCACCGATGACTAACTATAGTGGTGACTGACAGAATAGAGAGTTTAGAAAATGACAAAATATCTAGCTGGCAGAGCTAAAAATAGACTTAACTGGTTGTCTACTTTTTTTATTCGACCAGAGATAAGTGATTGATTTAAAGATTATTTGTATAGTTGGCAAGAAGATATCTACGAGACAAATCAGGATTTATGCTTTAAATCTAATTGGCTGGATTGTTTTTCATGCCAAGAATCAAGAATCAAGAAACAATGAATATCATGTCTATATAAGAGACAAGATTAATTCATTTATGAATGGGATTAAGGGGAGTGAATAGAAAGAGGATGTTAAAGAGAAACTAATGAAGAACAACTTCATGCAGTACTGGTCAAACAAGTTGAAGGAAGAGCTAAGGAATTCTGCAGACACCGACGAACAATGAGCACAGCATCACAGATCAGAAATTATGGAGCACAAAGGATTGAATTGATACATTGGTCAGAGAGGCAATGTACTTAAATAGATCTAAAAATCTTCAATTCAAAGTTGCAATATGAACAGGTCATAGTGTTTCACTTTAACCATTGAAGCATCAAGTCTCTTAACTGAGCAGGACTTAATAGTCTTCTATATATTAAGGTACATCTCAAGGAGTGCCAAAAATTTTGATTCATGAAAGTAGCATTGGACTTTCCCGATACCCATTGATAGTCTAAGAAGGAGGCTGATTCAAGGATGGTAGCAATAGATGCCCGATACTAAGTGACAACCTCTATGTATAAAGTCCTCTAACAAGGTCACACTTAATAGTGTGTTTGTAACCTTTAACAGGGTTGGCTCCTAACATGGCTCACTTTAGAAGAGTGAAAATTTGGGGTACCGGTCCCAATGGTTTTTCCCTTAACAGGGTTTCCACGTTAAAAATTCATGTTTTATATGTGTATGTTTCATTTCTTTACTTTTTGTATCTTACATAGCTAACTCTGGATTGATCGATATACTCTGCTTATTTACTAAGTTTTGATAAATAGTTATATTGCTTATCGATAATCAAGAAAGAATAAGGATTGATAGAGAAAACCAATAGAGAGTTAATAATTATTATTATTTCATGGCATGCATCTTGTAGGGACATAATAATCTGAGGTTTATAGATTGGTGGTTAAGTTGGAAGGATAAATTTTTGAGACCATTGATTCACCCCCCCCCCCTCTCAGTTATTACTAACACCATTGTGCTTCAGAGTTATAGGATCTCACAAGTGCCTCTTTATCCCATGATTCTTAAAAAATAATTAAACTCACTAGAAGTTAATTCTCCTCTTTTTTCAAACCTTAAGCATTTGATTTTTGTGTAGATATCTCATTCTTAACCATAACTTTGAATGTACTAAAAACATTTAGAGCTTCGAGTTTATGTTTTATGAAGGTAATCCATTTCATCATTAAATAATCATCAATTAAAAGCATGAAATACATGTCACCTTATTGAATTATTATTGTTTTGGAGCAAAAAGATGAGTGTGCACCAATTCCAACAGTCTAATAGAAGATTGTTCTTTAATCTTAAAAGTCTGCATTGTTTGTTTTGCAACCTTAGACTCTCTATAGATAGTATTAGTATGCTTTGTAAGCTTTGACATATCTCTCATGGCTTGAATTGAACTAATCCTTACCAGATTATCAAATTTAATGTGACACATTCTCCAGTACCATAACCAAGTCTCATTGGCTTGAGTCATCAAACGATACTCACTAGAAATCTTCAACTGATAGACGTTGACATCTATCCTTGTTCCATAATCAATCATAGTTCTAGATCTTTTTTATTTCACAACTGCCATCCTAAAAAAAATATCCATTTCCACACATTTGACCAAAACTCAAAAGATCATGGTTTAAACCTTTAACATAATAAACATTATCAGTATTATGTTTGCCATCAAAATGGATTAAACCTATTCCAACTATCTTAGCAGAACTTGATCATCTCCAAACCTTAAAAAACCTCCATAATATTTATTTAGCTTTATAATCTTACTCTTATCACCAGTCATATGATTTCAATACCCCCTATTAATAATCAGCTCAACTCTATCTCTTCTAGCATGAGATGCATATAGAACAGCTTCAACTTTACCATCATCTTCTAGATATTTTCCTTTTATAATTTTACAAGAGTTAGTAGAACTAGGTTCTTCCTTTATAGCCAAGAACAAGCATTTACCATCTTCTTCATAACTAGATTCATCATTAGAAATACTAGAATCTTCTTTGACATAATTTTTAGAGTAAAAAGATATTTCTATGTTCACTTATTAATTAAATCATTATTGATTTAATTATTTAAGTCACATTTTTATCTCTTGTTCACTTAAGCTAAAATTTAGGCATGCAATAATTAACTCTTTATTAATTATTCATGCAACCTAGATTTCTCCACCTTCTTGGTGTTTGATCTCCTTTATAAGGATTGATCTCTTTGTATTTTAGTATTCCCTCTCTAAATGAATATTTTATCTTTCTGAACATTCTTGTCTCCAAGTTTTGCTTTTGTAACAGGTTATTTTGCATGCAATGGATCTTGGTGGTTAAATTATATGAATTCTAACATGGTATCAAAGCCTTGCTATTGCAGCTCGTTCTTGAGTTTTTGAAGTTTTTGGAGCTCCGAGGGTTTCAAGTTTTTTCAGCGATTTTTGTGTGGAGTTAAAGGGAAAAAAATTTTAAGCACTTTGAACACAAACCGACCTCACGGTTGAGCTCAAAAGGCCCAAAACCCCCTATTTCATATAAGGCACATCCAATTTGGACAGAGTTAAAATTTGGGCCCTCTTTTTTGCATGCACGACCTTGGCACATTTTTTNTAAGCACTTTGAACACAAACCGACCTCACGGTTGAGCTCAAAAGGCCCAAAACCCCCTATTTCATATAAGGCACATCCAATTTGGATAGAGTTAAAATTTGGGCCCTCTTTTTTGCATGCACGACCTTGGCACATTTTTTGAGGCAAAAATGCCTCAATTTTCACACCACCTTGGTTTCTATGCTTCCCCAAAATTCACGCCACCATTTCTTTTATTTTATTTTATTTTTTTGCATGGTAATTGGGTTTCTTGGTTCTCTTCTTGTTTTGGAGTAGTCTTCGGTGTTTGCTCATAACTTGAGCAAACGGAGGCCATTTTTTTCAAATGAGATGGCGTTGGAAATCTATTTCTGAGATGGAGATTTTGGTAGGGTTTCATTACAATATTTTTTATTTTATTGGCTTTTTCCAGTCAAAGAGAGCCCTTATTTTTAGCGCTTCCAAGCCTCTAGAATGAGCATGCGAACTCTATTTTTTGCTCATGAATAGGCATCGGAAAGCTCTTGATGAGCTCTCTTCAGATATAAGATTTTTTTGGGGATAATTTGACCAAGTATTTTACCCATTTATTTTGTATCCTTAATTGCATTGTTTCTTCTTCTAGCTTCTCAGTTGAACTAGGGTTTGGTTTCTCTCTCTGTGGGGGGTGTTTCTTTATAGTTTTTTTGTCATTTATCTCAGCAAAATTAGAACACTCCAAAACATGAAAAAACAAACCCTTTTGCATCTTCTAGCTAGTTCTGAAAGAAAACATAATAAAACAAGCATAAGGTATGACATGGAAGATTCAACATCAGTTGAGCTTCTCACTCCACTTAACTATCATTTGTGGAAATCATGTATGACTAGGCTTCTTAGGTCATGCGGTTTATGGTCTTGTTTGGATCTTATTCAGCCAATTTTGACTCATCCTTATGAGGTCATGCAGCATAGAAACAAGATGGATGAGGCCATGGGTGTTATTTCTTTGCATGTTTCAGATAGTTTTATTTTTCACCTTGATATTTGTGATACTCCTATTTAAATGTGGGAGAATTTTTAGACTCTCTTTGGCATGGTAAATGAGTTCCAGGTACTTCAGATTGAAGCAAAATTGACATCCTTGGCTCTTGAGACATTTTCCTCTCTTCAGGATTTCTTGAAAAAATTCAAACCTATGAGGCCTCTCTTACATGGTTATAGAAAGAATAAGATAGATACAGAGTGTATTTATCTGATACTTTCCAAGCTTCATGGTTCTTTTCAGATATTCTCTTATACATTCCATTCTACCATAGATTCTTTGGGTCCAAGATTTACCATGCCTGCTTTTGATGTGTTTTGTGATTGCTTGACTAGTGAGCATGCCAAGCTCTCTCAGCTTGATTCTCTTTGTGGATCTCAGAACCAAGCCTTGGTTTCACACCCATCTATGGTGAATCAGAAGCCAAAACCAAAGCCAAAGGAGGATTCATCATGCATTGATAGTTCCTCCAAGCCTAATTCAAAAATCCATCCCAAGTATGGGAAATATTTGAAGTCTGGTGAGTCTTCCTCCAAGACTTCAAAGTCCACCAGTGAGCCTTGCAATTTTTTTGGCAAGGAAGGATGTCCAATTTCTAGGTGTTGGAAATGCTTAAAGGCTTTAGAGGAAGCTATGAAGCAGCATCATATCTCCTCACCTCAACCATCTTCCTCTTCCATAGGGAAGGGACATTCTCTGTCTGTACAAGATTCATCTTCTGGTGCCACTTGGATTATTGATTCAGGTGCTTCTCACCACATTTCTCGCTCTCAGCAGCTAGTCATCGCACTTTCCCACAGTGATACTTCACATATTATTGTTGGTGACTCTACACAACTTGCAGNCTGTCTGTACAAGATTCATCTTCTGGTGCCACTTGGATTATTGATTCAGGTGCTTCTCACCACATTTCTTGCTCTCAGCAGCTAGTCATCGCACTTTCCCACAGTGATACTTCACATATTATTGTTGGTGACTCTACACAACTTGCAGTTACAGGGTCTGGTACTGTCTCATTCCCTGGAGGTTGTCTACAGGATGTACTTCTTGTTCTTGATATTTCGACAAACCTCCTTTCAATTTTTTAGATTTTCCATTCTGGCTCTTGGAAGACAGTTGAGCTCTCCCCACATGATGTGGTTATTCGAGACCTCCATGATCCTGATTTGATTGTGACTACTAGCAGTGTACATCCTCAGTCTCACCTATATAGTTTTGATGGCTTTGAGAGTTCATATTCTTCTGGGGTCTCTCTTGTGGCAAATGCAGATTCAGCAAGAAGACTTTGGCATGAGTGTTTTGGCCATGTCAATTATAGATACTTACACCAGATGAGTACACAGGAACTTGTGAGTGGGCTTCCTTTGATTTCCTATACTGATGGTGTATGTCAAGGTTGTGCTCTTGAAAAACATCACATGGATCCTTTTCCTACATGTCATTCCACTTGTGCTAAGACACCTTTGGATCTAGTACACAGTGATGTGTTTTTAGGGGCTCACTATGTGCTTACTTTCATTGATGACTTCTCCATCCATACTTGGGTATATTTTCTCATGTACAAATCTGATGTCTTTTATACCTTTTGGATTTTCAAGATATTTGGGGAGAAGATATCTAGTCATTCTATCAGGAGGATATGTAGTGACAATGGGGGGGGTATGTGAATTGGGCTTTCAGAGATTGTTGTACTAAGCATGGTTTACAACATCAGTTGATAGTTCCACACACCCCTCAGTAGAATGATGCTGCTAAGAGAAAGAATAGAACTTTATAGGAGATGGAAAATTGTATTCTTCAGTCACAGGCTATGCAGCCTTCTTATTGGGCTGAGGAAATCAATTGTGCCAACTATATTCAGAATCAGATGCCTCATAAGGCATTACAACATCTCACTCCTGATGAGGCTTGATCTCATATCAAGCTTGATGTTTCCACATTCCAAGTATTTGGTAGTGTGGCTTGGGCATTTATTCCAGATGCTCAAAGGAAATCCATGGAGAGGAAGAGCTGACCACTCATATTTTTTGGCTACTATGAGGATGTGAAGGCATCCAGGTTTTTTTATCCTGATTCCAGAGAGGTTTTGTTTCGACAGGATGTCCAATTTGATGAGCGCTATCCTCTGATGGATTCTCCATAACCAGCTTTTCCCTCACTATCTACTCCTCCTTCTTCATCTCTTAAGGATTATTTTTCTCTTGATGATGATGATGATCCACCATCACCACTACTTGCTCCATTTATGCCCTAGTGGGCCCATTTTATAGTTAATGCAGCAGGTTCTTTGGTTGGTGATCCTACAAATAGACTTCGTACTCGAGCTCGAACATCTGGTTCTATCCTTCTGAGTCATTCTATTTTGGATGACCCTTAGAAGTTTTCAGAGGTGACAGGTCACATAGAGTGTGATATGGCTATGGATGAGGAGTATTCTTCTTTGATGAAGAATCATACTTGGAATTTGTGTTCTCTTCTGAAAGGGAGAAATTTGGTTTAGTGCAGGTGGTTGTACCATACCAAGTATTCTTCTGATGGTTCTATTGAAAAGTATAAGGCTCATCTTGTTGCAAAGGGGTTTTCTCAGGTGACAGGTATTGATTACTCTGAGACCTTTGCTCTTGTTGCCAAGATGAATTCTATTCACTTTTTACTTTCACTTGCAGCTTCACAGGGATGGACAGTTTTTCAGATGGATGTGAAGAGTGATTTCTTGCATGGAGATCTCCAGGAGGAGATCTATATGGAGCATCCCCCGAGGTTTGTGAAGCACTCTTCCTTAGTTTGTAGGATTTGAAGTTCATTATATGGTCTCAAACAAGCCCCTCGGGCTTGGTATGAGAAGATGGAATCTTTCTTTCTCTCTATATAGTATACACATTGCCACTCTGACCACACAGTGTATCTTCAGCATCAGGGGATTGATATTTTCATACTTGTGCTCTATGTTGATGATCTTCTCATCATAGGTATCTTATCCTCCATGATTCATGATATACAATGAGCATTGATGGAGCAGTTTGAGATGACCGATCTCGGTCTTCTGTATTACTTTTTGGGCCTACATATTATACAATCTTCTGATGGGATTTCACTCCTTTAACATAAGTATTCTCTTAATATGCTTCACATATTTGATATGCTTGATTGCAAGCCTGCGCCTACACCATTTCAGTCAAGTGTTGTGTTGTCTTCCACATGTCCTACACCTTTAGTGGATTGCACTTTGTACCGATAATTGATTGGAAGCTTGTTGTATTTGACACACACCCATCCCAATCTTTCCTTTGTGGTTGGACTTGTCTCTAGGTTCTCTCATGATCTGAGTCATGAGATCCATTGGCAAGATGCCAAACATATTTTGCGGTATCTTCAGGGCACTACACATTTTAGCATTCACTACACATCAGGTTCACCACAGATCATTGGCTTCACTTACTCAGATTGGGCTGGTGATGCTAATGATCAGAGGTCTACTTCTGGCTTTGTTTTTTGCCTTGATTATGGTCCTATCACATGGTCATGCAAGAAGCATACTACTGCTACATTTTCATCTATAGAGGATGAGTACCGAGTAGTGGTGTTAGCGAATTAGGATATTTTATGGCTTCGACAATCTATAAATGAGTTTGAGTTTCCTCCTGATAGTCCCACTATTCTTTGGTGTAACAATCAGAGTGCCATACACATTTCCTGCAACCTAGTGGAGCATCGGCGCACAAAATACATTGAGATCCACATGCACTTCATCAGATAGTTGATTCAAGATGGTGCTCTCATCTTGGAGTACATACCTACAGAGGAGCAGGTTGCAGACATCTTCACTAAACCTTTGTCCTCTCTGCGCTATCTCCAGTTGCAAGATATTTGTAAACTATTGTTAGGATATTGTTAAGAACATTGATTCTCCTTGGAGGTCCTTCATCTAGAAATGGAGAAAAAGAAGGACAAGCACAAAGTATTCAAATAGAAGTTCATTTTTTTTATTTGTTTCCCAAGTTTAACAAAAAAGGGAAAGATAAAATGGGAGACACTATTCCTACCTAGGACGTCAATACAAACAAAGAGTTGTCCTTTGTGGACAATTTATAAATTCTCAATAATAAAGGTTAGTAATGAAATACCTTTGTAGTAGATTTTGTTTCTGGTTGGTCCTCTCCTAGTTCCATTTTTTGTTGATATTATTTTTTCTCTACTGGCGTTAGCTTCTCTTTTATTTTTTGGTTAGTCTAAGCATCCCTAATGAGGCCCCTCTCTTCTACCTTAATGTTTATTTTGTAAATGGGTTTGGGTCCTATCCCACTTTACCTAATATAAAGCATCTTTATTGAAACTTCAAATTAGAATATCCTTACAAATTGATCATTTTCTATTTGCATGTTTTATAGTATGTATTTTTGTGTAAAGATAATTTTCCTTTGTTAAGATAATGGTTTAGTGCCGACTATTGAGCCAAATATTCCTTTTGAATGGAGACCTGCATTAACAAAACTCTTTGTGTGGTAATGTTTTTTTACTTCACTTATATTGCAATCCAAAAGAGTATTGTAAATTAAACTCTTATAGTGTTAAAGAGGAGGATCCTACTACTTACTACTAGAATTATGTTGAGTAAATTAAGTTTTGGGTTTTCAATGTTGTATTTGAGCATAGTTTTTAGAAGAATATAAAATGCTATATTTTTCTAACTTACATGATGTATTTCACTATGATATTTTAAGTATAGTTCAAGGTACAAATAACTTTGAATTTGATTATAATGAACTGAACTCCAAAGATAGAAAATGTGTCATTTTCATAGACATTAACCTTGTAAAATATAGTTGCAAATAACTAGATCCCATTTTTTTAAAGAATAATTCATAATGAGTTACACTCATATAGCCCAATCAAGTTGTCTCATGGCCCTCAAAAGAGTTTATTTCATGGTCATAGTCTCACAAACTCACTAGGAAACAATCCACATTAAATGCACATAATTCATCACATATCTTTAATGAAACATGCTTTAATACAATCCATAAGCTCACAATGGGATCCCACTCTCCAAGCTTCCCACCAATTTCAAATTTTTTATTCTTTTCCATTGAATACTAGCATTAAAATGAATCCCCTTCCTGCTACCTTGGGGTCAATATGGAAAGCTCCATTTTTCCCTCAAGTCATGCTAAATCCTATGCCAATTCTTCTAAAAATTTGGCTCTTCTCGAGATAATGGTAAACCCACTGCTCAATGTCTTTTATGTTGATTTTAGTGTTGCTAGAAAGTACCTTCATTATAAATCCTCTACCAAGAAGGTGGTACATGGTTAGGAGGTGTTTGATTGTTTCTCATAATTTGAGAGGAATGGATTGATATGCTAGATCAATCACTTGTGGCCCTTATTAAATGAACCTGCACACCTAGGATTTAGAGAACTAAACCCTATAGTTATAGGTAAGGTGGAGATCTATCATTATTCTTGTTGTATTTTGTTATCTTTTTTTATACTATTAAATAATATGATTCTATTTTGGCAATTAGGGATTGGAAATAGGGCTCCCAACCTTTATCTCTTTATCTTTGGATCTCTTCCTTCAAACCTTGAATGAATCTACTACTATCTCTCTAATCTATGTAGATTATCTGATTTTTCTACCTCACCCTCAAAATTTGGTGCAACTCAACCCACAAGGCTATTGGAAACATATCTTTGTGGATATTGACTTCTTGAAGCCACTTCTCTTCAAGATAATCTTATTGTGTGCAGACAACCTTGCACCTAAATGTTTTTTTAATATGAAGGAATGTTGTAGATGTTATTTTGCTAAGGGTTATCTGACATCTTCTTTCCCCTATGGGTCCCATCTAGATTTTCTTCCCACCTAGTGAAAGGATTTTATTTCTTTCCATCTCACTTTCATTCCCGTTGCTTCAAATGATGACTTAGAGTCATCTACTAGTTGAGTGTTGTCTTCTCTTGCTAGATTGTCTAGTCCAATTTATCTCATTCTTGTCCTTAGCTACTTGTTCCTCTACTATGGACTTGGATCATATTCCCCCAATGGTTCTTGCCTCTTTCTCCCTAGATTGCATGATTACATCATCATTTTTAGTTGCCTACCTAGTTGGTTTTCTTGTTATTTGGGAAGGTGCCTCTTCACCTACTCCAAATGGCTCTACCAATAAAGATGATGCATCTTGGACTATTGTTCATGATAATAAAAATGAAGTCTCTCATTTCTCCTTATATGTAAATTATGCGAATAGAACCATTTTTGGGTCTCAACTCTAATTTTTAGTAAATATTAGATCTGTTGTTTCACCTTTTCATTTGACTGATGTTTGTTTTATCACAACTTTGTTGTTCACTTGTATTTTTCTTTTATTGTTCCTTCTCTTTCTTGGTTTATTTATCCCTCCCATAACCTTCTTACTTTGTAATAAGGCTTGGGCCTTATCAAAAACCCACTTATCATAATAAAAAATTACTTTACAATACATGTGATTTTCATATTTGTCAGCACCAAAAAAATTGAAAAATAAATGAAAAAATCACTTTTCATACAAATAAAAAATCATTTGAAAATGAAAAGATGTCTTGAAATAATAAATTTGTCCACCCTCTAGTGCCATCAAAATCTAACTCCTCATCTTCAACTCTAAACTCTTTATTGTTGGTACAAAATGGACATTTATAATTTGTTTAATATGTTGAACCCTAGCTCATATTATCTTTACATATTTTTTATAGAATAATTTTCCACACATATCACAACAGATAAAAGACTCATCAAATTTGTAATTTTTTGCATAGGACACTAGGTATCTTTATCCTAGTCATCATCTTCGTCGTCTTAGCAATGGTGTCTTTAACATCTGAACTTCAGATTCCATCATCGTCCCACATGCATCGCTTTTACTAGTACTAGTTGCACCAGTATATATTTTGTTGGAAGTGGATGCTATTCTAAGAGGGGGGTGAATCAGAATAGAGTAGATTTTATAACTTTTATAGATTTAATCATACTTATGAAATATTGCAAATGCTAAATCAGATAAATGCTCATATTTTAAATTAGATACACAATTGAATCAAATCATAACTCACAAAAAGAGACAAAACACGAGATTTATGTCGAGTGGAAAAACCCTCAGAAGCCAAATTGGTTTCATCATAGGATGAAAAAACCACTCCAAGTGAAATACCTTTAATTGATCACCAACTCTTTACAATGTTTATGTAGCTTCTACTGCAAGGGTTACAACCATCTCCTTACAAGTGTTTTGATTCGACCAAATTACATATATACATAACTGTATGCAATGAAATCATACACCTTACATATATAGGTAATCATATAGTGTTGCCTTCAATATTATTCAAACAATTTGTATATAAGAAGATGTATGAGAACGTGTTTACTTTCACTTCTCTTATAAATTTTCCACACACGCACACACACTCTTATATAGAGAAGTATTAAATATTTTCATTCAAGGATTTATAAATCAGTTTCTTTCTGTTACACAAATAATTGTAACCATAAAAAACAATTTCATCACGGCTTGACAATAGCATAAGTTTCCTTTCCAGAGCATGTGAAGGGTTAACACTTGAAGATGGAAACCTATTGTTAACATGACTATTTTTCATAGACCCATTAAGGGTTTTCATAAATCCAAAAGACCATTAACTTAACAGTCATTATTCCAAACTTTCAACATAATAAAAAAATTATTTCAAGTTTAAAGAAACCATAACAGTTTCCTTGAACTATTTTTCTTTTTAAATACTTCAATAACATTCTTCCCTAAGAACAATAAGTTATGTTATAACTGAACCAAACAACCATAACTGTCAAAATGAATGGATTTCCAACCAGCACTATATTTCCTTTTCACTTCAAGGCCATCTAGTCAAAAGCAACATACCTGCCTTCAAAATAAAAATTGTTGAGAATAGAAGAGAAATACAGCCAACCTGAATGTGAAGACCACCACAATGAAATGCATAAACCAAACAATCAATATCTCTGATACCCATAATTTCCAAATGCCCATAATTTTCATATACAAGATAGTGTAGAATCTTCCTGAGGAAAAATCATGATGGAGGGTTTCGAAGACGAGCAGTCAGTCAAAGAAAAAAATCATGCATTTTCAATAGAATAATGATAAAGATTTGACATTCACTTTCCCCAAACCAAACATAATAATCTTTGACATATGATCCACCAAAGATTAGAAGCAATTTCAAACTTAACCACACTTGGACACAACGTGTCCCTTTCATACAAAGTAAATATTCTGGAATAAATCGCAAGTGGCCCACATGCCACATAATCCTTTATCTATGTCATCAAGGAAAAATAATGTCATGGCACCAAAAAACTCCCCCTTTGTCCTTGATGGAAAAAATAACCATCAGAGAAAAATGTAATATGTAATCATGTGCAAGATAAAAAAAAACTTTCAATGCATCAAGAATAATCAAAGAGTCACAGAAAAAATCAGTAGAACAAACCCTTCCAAATACCACATAAACCTATTAATGCATCAAGGTGAGTTATAAATAAGTCAAAAACAAATCTTTCATTCTTCCACTGTACTACCAAAATGTAACCTTCCATAGCAAATTGTTTGCCATTGTAGTGAAACAGAATATCAAGTAATCAAAAATATACCAAACATCAAAGTGAGCCAAATTATCATGCAATATGATCAAAGTATTACCGTCAAAGTATGTCAAATATCATTGTCATATTAGATCAAAGTATGATTAGATTATATTCCAAATTACCATGCCAAATGCCAATCTCAATTACTGTCACTGTCCAACATCAAAAGAAGTTGCCAAAAAATAGTACCAAATGTCATACCAAATACTGTCAAAGGCCAGTACCAAAAGAATACCAAGTAATCACTCTCCCTTTTTTGTCATCAAGGACAAAAGGAATAGAGAACTACTAAACAAAATAAATGACTATGTGTAGTAGCAGTGACCTACACAACAGACTCCCCCAGAATAGTAAATTAATGAAATAATGATTGAGAGAGAACCCCCAATCATGTGTGAAACCATTCAAACATATCCTTAGATAAAGATTTGGTGAAAATGTCAGCCACTTGAGACTGAGTAGGAACGTGTATCAAATTGAATTCATTATCAAGCTCACTTTATCTCAAAGGAAAAGAAGCTTTATAGAAACATGTTTTGTGTGAGAATGTTGAAGTGGATTTTAATTCAACCGAATAGCACTGGTATTATCACACATAATGGAGATAGGTTTTGATACTTGAATAACCAAGTCAGATAATTAATAGGACATCCATATCAATTGAGTACAACATGTTGTACCAGCAACATATTCAGATTCATGGGTAGATAAAGTGATGCAATCTTGTTTTGTTACTATGTCAAGTTACCAACCTATCACTGAGAAAGAAAGAATCACCACTGGTGCTTTCCTTGTCATCAACACAACCACCCCAATCAGTATCTGTGTAACCAATCAAAGATAAATAAGACTCATTTGGATACCAAAGACCAAAATCAAGTGTTCTCTAACTATATTAAAATATTCTTTTAACATCATTAATGACTGTTGAGGTGCAGATTGATACCGAGAAACTACACAAACAATCTGCATCAAATCGAGTCTGGAGGCAGTTAGATAAAGCAAACTGCCTATTGTGGACTTTTACGATATTTAACTAACAACTAGAGAATCGTCATGTTTAACTAGCTTACAAGCAGTTTCCATAGGAGTACTAACAGGTTTATAGTCAGTCATATCAAACTTCTTTAACATTTCTTTATCATATTTAATTTGTGATATAAATAAGCCATGGTGAAGCTGTGATATTTGTAAACCAAGGAAAAACTTGAGTTCACCCAAAAGATACATCTCAAACTTGGATTCCATTACATCTAAAAACTATGTTGACAAGTTATCATTAGTGGATCCAAAAATTATATCATCCACATAAATTTTCACTGCAAAGATTTCACCATTAACAACTTTTGTATATAAAGTGTTGTCTACACTACCCCGGGTAAAACCATTGCTGAGGAGATGTTTATCCAACTTGGAATACCAATCTCTAGGATCTTGTTTCAATCCATATAATGCCTTTTTCAACCCATATACAAAATTAGGCATTTCAGAGGACACAAAACCTTCTGGTTGTTCCATATAAACTTCCTCCTTAAGATAACCATTTTAAAACATTGTTTTAACATCCATTTGATAGACAGTAAATTAATTGTAATTGGCATATGCTAGAAAGATTCTAATAGATACCATTATAGCTATCGATGCAAATGTTTCACCGAAGTCAATTCCATCTTGTTGAGCATAACCTTTACAAACAAATCTAGCTTTATTCCTCAAAAATTTTCCATTTTCATCAAGTTTATTATGGAAAATCCATTCTCCACCTATGACATATTTGTCATCAGGTCTTGGAACTAATTCCCATGTTTTTTTTTTCAATCTGGTTTATTTCATCTTGCATAGCATTTAACCTACCTGAATCATTAAGTTCTTCAAACATTGTTTTAGGTTCAAAATCTGATATTAAACTAAAAAAATTTGTAATATGAGCATATTCATCAGTTTTGGCTTTCCTTCTAGTTAAAATTCCTACATCTTTATCTTTTATAAATAGAGACTCGGGATGTCTTTTTGCAATGATTCTAGAAGGTGTATGCACCCTAAAATGGTCGCCTAGACTTTGGGCCCCATTTATTATTTTATCATTTTATCAAATTTTTGAATCAATGCTTTGGAATATTTTCAATTCAAATCAATTTCCTTGATCAAATTGTAATTAATTCAATTATTCAATTATTTCAGTATTTCCTAAGGTTTGATCATTTTTATTTAATTAAAAGATTTAATCTCCCTTTTAATTAAATAAAATTCCTCTTATTTAATTAAAAGATTTAATCTCCCTTTTAATTAAATTCCTCTTATTTAATTAAATTCAATTTCCCCCATTTAATTAAATA
>MU226144.1:168466-178852 GCA_018584345.1 Thuja plicata
TATATATTAGAGAGAAATAATTCAATACAAAGGCTTGATATGTGAAAATCAAATTAAATCTAAATCTTTAGGTCATGGATAATCCTATTGTTTATCTTTACGTGTTAAATATTATCTCTAGCTTAAAGTTCTATGATAAATATGGGATTCAATAGTAGGGTTGGTGTTAAAAATATGATTCTAAATAGGGTTATAATTATCATTGAGGTTAGAATTAAACTTAGGATTAGAGATAGAATTATAAGGATTATGATTAAATTAGGGTTTTTTGCCAATTATGTTTGGAGTTAGGGTTAGGTTTCAATTAAATTTAGGATCAATATTTAATTAGAGGTAGGGTTAAGTTTTAATTAGGATTTTAACTTTTAATTAAAAATATAATTAGACATGTACACTTTTAATTAGAACAATGTTTGGTATAGAAATTGGGGTTCATCTAGGATAAGGTTTACTATTAGGAATTTTTAGGGTTAGCTTACAAATAGGTTTACCATTTTAAGATAAATCATTAATTATTAGGTTTAATTTATATTTTAAAAATTATTATAGTTAGAGTAAATGTTTTAATTAGGGTTATAATTAAATTTGATGTTAGGGTTATGATTCAACTATTAATAGGGTTGGAGTTAAAGTTAATGATAAATTAGGTCTAAGGTATGATTAAGGTTATGATTCAATTAGAGACAATGTTAATAGCTCAACATGAGTTAAGGTGTAATTAGGGCTTAAGTATAATCCTAACCCTGAGTCTAACCTTAATTCTACATCCAACCCTAATCCTAATTTTATATCTAGACCTAACTCTAACCCTAATATTATTTCTATCTAAAACCCTAACCTTACCATTTACCAATTTTCTACCTCTTAAGTTATCCCTAATCCTATCCCTAAACTATAATCTAAAACCATAACCATGTCCATAATCTTAATCTTAATCACAACCCTAACCTTAATCCTAAATCTCTTCCTAGCCATATGCCAAAGGCCAAACCCAGGCATTATATAAATCCCAACTGTAACTATAATCCCAATCCTAATGCTAAACCCTAACCTTCTCTCTAGCCATACGACAAACCCTAACCTTCTCTCTAGAAATTAATCCTAAACAAGGATCTTCTTTGGCTTGACTCCTCTTTCACGGGTTCTTTGATCAAGATTCTTCTTACTATAAGGTTCTCACCAACCTCTGAGTCAAAATCACCTCTAGTGATTCCACACTTGCAGAGTCCACTTGAACATAGTTCACTCTCCTATCCCCTCCTTGGGATAATGAAGTCTTCTCAGGGCATCTATAGGTAGGGTGCCCAAATTGATGGCAATTATAAAACTTCATTATGGAGAAATAGGATCCTCTCCCTTATCCTCTAGACCTTCCTCTACTGCTTCTAGACCCCCTTCCTCCATAGCTTCCCCTACTACTGAAATCCCTACTTTTCTCTGCCAACTTGGATTCCCTTGGGACCTTTGGTTTGTGTTTCTCCCTCTATAACTTCTTCTATGACCTTTACCATCTCTTCTGTTACTTGACAAAATCCTCTACCGGCTAATGCAGATTTTGCTAAGATTGTCATTTCTAGCAACTAACATGATAAGTATAGAGTACTATCAGAAAAGATTAGGTTATCAGCAAGAAGGTCAACTATCGGCAGCCGACAACTATCGGATAAAAGGAAAATCATGACACAACTGACAAGAAGGAAGAATAGGAAAATGATTTGACAAGATGATGAAGTTATGATCGTTAGATTTAAGTTTAGGGTTTTAACGATTACTTTAAAAGGTCACAAAAAGAAAGAGAGACATGAGGATAATGAATGTATGATGTGAAAAGAAGAAGAGAAGTGACAACATAGACTATGAACATGTGGATATCGGTGGAGTCAAGAAAAGTGTAAATAAAAAAGGAATATAGCATAATGAGATCTGACAAGCTTTAGGAGAAAGCATTCACAGGTCAAATNTGAGGATAATGAATGTATGATGTGAAAAGAAGAAGAGAAGTGACAACATAGACTATGAACATGTGGATATCGATGGAGTCAAGAAAAGTGTAAATAAAAAAGGAATATAGCATAATGAGATCTGACAAGCTTTAGGAGAAAGCATTCACAGGTCAAATTTCTTATTGATTTATTCCTAACATTTTACCAACAAGATTGTGAAATCCCTTACTCGGGTAGTCTTTGACATGACTTAGAATTTTTATTCCTAAAACTCATTGTAAATCCTTTAACAGGGTGAACACTGTATAAGTGGGATAAAATCTCTTAACAGGGTAGTCTTTGACAAGACTTTCAATACTCCTAATAGACTATTAGTTACTCCTAACAGACTAAGTCATTCAGAAGATGATACTTTTGTAAGCTCTTAACCGGACACCTTATTGTTGTAGTGATGAGTTATGGATTTCATCCCCACCATAGTTTTTCCCTCTCACCAAGGGTTTTAATTATTGTGTTAAGTGTTTGAATGTTTATGTGTTGAATGTTTGTTAATTTGCAAGTTATCAATTATCGGTTTACATTACAGAAGTTATCGATAAAAGAGAGAATATTTATCAGTATCAGTGAATATAATAGTTTAAGTTTGAGATTGATATGGAAAAATTGGGAATTTTTTTCAGGTATTGATTCACCCTTCCCCCCCCCCCCCCCCCCCCCTAGTCCCAAACCTAAATATTTCCAACAATTGGTATCAGAGCTTATTGGTTCTCTAGAAGGAAAGTTTAACAGCTTTCAGTAGATCTGGAATAATGGAAAATTATAGGTATCATAAATAGTTAGAGGATGCCCTATAAGATTTTAATGAACATATCCATGATCTAAAGAACAAGCTAATAACATCTTTTGCAAAAAGAAAGGACGTAACAGGGAAACTAAACATGAGCCTTCATGACCTTGACAGACTATCGGAAGGTAGTATTAATTTTGAAGAAGCTAATGTTGCTATTATTGATCTAATGAAAAAGAACAATAAATTACTTGAACAAATTATTTAGATGAAGAAAGAACATGAAAGTCAATCCTTGAGAATGACACAAATACTGGAAAGAATGAGAACTGCTAAAAGTGACAAAGAAACTCTTGAATCAGAGAAGAGAGATGCTAAAGAAACAATCATAGGAAAAGACACATTCCTAGAAAGACAACAAAGAGAGATTCATGCACAGAGTGAACTAATAGAAAATATAGGTGATAGAAATTTACAACTACAAGCAAAAAATCAGAGACTGGAGAAAGAGAATGAAGACTCAAAGAAAAACCTGAAAGTTGAAAAGGAAATCAATGCAAGACTCACAAAATTTGAACAAAGCATGCAGAAGATCAATAAACAACTGAAAAAGTAGAGAAAACCTAGTAACACTACCGGTCTGGGATATATCGGCAACAACTCTATGGAAATTAGAGAATCATCAAAATATGGACAATAAAGTTCTGAAGAAGCAAGTGATATACAAGGTAAGAAACCATATAAGCCTACATGTTACAACTGTGGAAAATATGGACACGTCGCTAATGTGTGTAGAAGCAAACAAGTAAGTTCTACTGGAAACATATCCTTCAATGGTTATTTCTATAATTTCAATAAGTCTAGACATAAAGCATATGAATGTAGATCTGAAGCCATCACTAGAACATCTGAGAATAATTTCTATGGACATTGCTATAATTCTAATCACTATGGACATAAAGCTGAAGATTGTAAAACCAAAGCACCGACAACGAGGAAAATGGTACATTATCAGAGAAAAGAAGCAAACAATTTTTTTACATGTTTTAAGTGTAGAAGACCAGGATATAAAACATCAAAATGCAAAAAGGAAGCAATGAAGTAAGAACTGAACCTTGGGGACCATTTTCACTACTATGCTATATTTGCTCAAAATTTGGTCATGTCGCCTACAACTGCATATATTAGTTTGCTACTAGAAATAATAGAGATATTAGAGGAAAATGAATTATAGATCAAGAGCAAGTCAGAGAGGAAATAAAGAAGATATGGGTAAAGAAGCAATCTGATGCAACATCAATGGAATCCCCTGTGTCGAATGGCATACGGAATTCATCCATCAACTAAGCAAGTAAGTAACTGCTTAGGGACCTAAAAATTTATTAGAATCATCAATTAGTCCCTTGAATCAGTATGAGCTAAAATATTTAAATAGCATAAATAGATGCAATAAGTAATTAGAAAAGTTGAAAAATATCTATTAGTATAAGATCATTATCAGTGAAGCTATGTTACTATCGGTACAAAGGAGACATTGTTGGCTTGCAATAAATATTTTAGAAAAGTAAACATTGCACATCTTGACTATGTATATAATGACACTTATCTGATGAAAACCACATTCTGGAAAGTCATTGCAAAATCGAGCTTGAGAGAACATTACGAACTCATCTTACAGTAAGAATTTCTTAGAGAGTTGATTGAACAATAAAACCTAGATGATTGAAAATTTATTAAGAATTGTATAAAATTCATTATGGATGCAAAGATTGTATTAATAAACAGATCAGAAGAGAAGGAACTTGAGTATGAACTAATTTCACTGAAAGCAACTGAAGTAAATGAATCTGGAGCATTATCGTGGATACCAACCAGAGTTATATTGACAGAAGAAGTTAGAGCCTATATTCAATGCAAGCAGAGTGAGATCAGATATGAAGACATAAGTACAGCCTACAAAGAACTATATAGAGAGAGTCAAACTTTGAATGAAGAATATGGACATCTTGATACTAAAGGATTGATGCATATCGTGCACATGCCTAGTAATTTTGATGAATAATGGATCAAATGTGTATTGAGTAGAATACATGGAGACTACATATGGTTAGAAAGAGATAGACAAGTTGAGATCACAAAGGAAATCATTAATGTAGTCACTGAACTATCGACTGATGGAAGAAAATGTGTGAAGGAACTGGACCCTAGAACAAAAATTGAAGGTATAGTAAGATAAAAGCAAGGATAGAAAACTTTTGTTGTAAGAAATATATTTGACAAGGAGAGGAAATTTGCAGCAATAGTTATTAGATACAAGATTTATCAAGAAAATCAAGTAGATGGTATATTTGGAGGAGCACTACATGTCACATATGAGATTGTTACTGAAGGAAACATATATGATTTAGCAGAAATGGTGAGAAATCAACTAATGTTGAATTTGAGGAAGATCAAAAGCAAGGATTGAAGTTTGGACCGTTATTGGTATGTATGTTTTTCTACGCACAGAACTATTTTCCAGGAATTGGTAAAGTAAATTGGATAGCAAGTGAACTAGTTATAAATCAGATTAATAGGTATATTGAGCAATTGGGAAGGAATTATAAAACAATAATGTGGAGTTATTTTAAATAATTTCAAATAAAAATGTATGGAAGATATCAGATACCACCTCACATAGTTAAGAAATATGAGAAAGATATATGTTTCATGGTTAGTACACATTCATGTATAATCAAAGCAGTGGAACCTATAACTTCATGGCTACAACCTACTAGATATGAAACAAGAGAGAATGAGCTAACAACTAGTATTGAACAACGGTTGGGACAATCTAAGGATATTGAAGCTAATCGGTTTGGAACTTATGATGAAGTATACAGAAGGATAATATCATAAGAAAAGAAATCAAAAGAAGCGGGTAGAAATTCAATGAGAAAGGATAAATCAACTACAATACCTGAGACATATGCCAAGATTAAGCAAGCTAAACAAAGACAATCTACCGATAAGGGAACAGAAGAACAAATATTGGGAGAAAGAACTAGAACGACAAGGAAGAACACAAGAGGTAAATCAACATCAGAAGCAAGCAAAAGGACACAAACAAAGGAAAGTGAACCTGAACAAGCAAGATCAATCATACTGAGAACAGCTTAATACTTAGCGAAAGGATTAAGAGAACATGGAACTATCGGTCACATACGCGAGATCAAGTATCGGACATGGTCAGAGAAGGACAAGAAGATTTTTGAAGACACAATCGTATTTCACCTACACAAGTTCAAAATGTTTCTGAATTAAATAAGACAGAACATTCCTGAGGAGTTACTCGAAAAAATCAACATAAGATGGAATGAAGAAGAAGAACAAAAGAATTTAAGCAGAGTAAGAACTTTGATCATTACAAAACTGGGAACAAGTATAAAAGAGATTGATTTATTAATGCTATGAGGATAGATTTCTTAAGAAGAGATAAATTTCAAGCTACAAGAAGGATTGCAGAAAGAAGTGGAAGAAGAAGCACTACAGAAATGGGAAATGAATTTTAATGCAGAAAAGCCACTAGAAGAAAAATCAGACAAATCTCAACAAACTGGAGAAGAAACCCCGATAAGATTTGATGAAGGACAAGAGCATCAACCTATCAAAAATTATGATGAATCTGAGGATGACACAAGCACTGAGGAAGATGCACATTTTGAGGAATAACTCACACTAGAGACCACAATTGCATACACAGAACCATAACAGGAAATATACTCTACCGACATAGCACCCGCTATCGGTGAGACATTAGAAAATGAGGAAGTACAAGTTGAAAGGACCTTACAGAATATGAAAATGATTGCAACCGTGCAAGAGAAGGGGAACGGAGACTCAGAGTGAAGAAATAGAAAATATGGATGAGAGACCTGAAATTGAAATTTTGAAGAAAGATCCAACTAAATTAAACTACAAAGAAAAATTACTATTTGTGGAGAAATTCGGAGAGAAAACAGTTATAGAGAAAATGTTGAGGGAAAAGAAAAAGAGCAAGATTATAAAGAGAAAAGTTGAGACATTTTTTAGCCTACTACCGATGATCACTATTGATAAAAATGAATCAATTACAGAATAGCTAAGGATATTTGTGAACACCATAGACAATGATCATAATATTAAAGAAGAATTAAGAGAGAATACAACAGAGATCATCTATTGACAGAAGCAAAAATAAGATGAAAGAACTTACAGGAATACTATCGGAGAGACTGGAGAAAATAAAGAAAACATTGACAAAAGTCACTAAACTCACAAAGAAGACACTTACAGGTAATGAGACGTTAATTGAAGAATCATGCAAAATAGCTATACATATGGATTTGATGCAAAAACAAATACACGCTACATCTAATTTGTTGATTACAAAGGAGGAGAACGATAATAAAGACATTACCGATAGAATAATTAATGTTAGAGGACATATTACATCAATAAATCACCTATAGGATCAATGGAATACAATTTTTGGAGTAGTGCAGACTAAGCATAAAGACATTCTAGAAGGAGAAAAAAATAGTTAACACCACAGCAATCACTTTTTGTTCTCCTTTGGCATTGTTGTCAAAGGGGAGAAGTGAAGAGAAGAGGGAGAAGTGAAGAGAAGTAGGGAGAAGTAAAAAGAAGATGCAGAAGCATAAGAGAGTACAGTCAAAGGGGGAGCAACAAATCAAATGAAGAACAGTCAGAAGAATGATAACAATAATATTTTCCAGATAGGAAGATTAAGAAGTTTTGCCATCAATGGCAAAGGGGGAGATTGTTACTTGAAAAAATCCTCTATCGGCTAATGCAGATTTTGCTAAGATTGTCATTGTTGGAAACTAACATCAAGTATAGAGTACTATCGAAAAAGATTAGGTTATCGGAAAGAAGGTCAACCATCAGTAGCTGACAACTATCAGATAAAAGGAAAATCACAACGCAACCAAAAAGAAGGAAGAACAAGAAAATGATTTGACAAGTTGATGAATTTATGATCGTTAGATCTAAGTTTAGGGTTTTAATGATTACTTTAAAAGGAGATCAAAGAAAGAAAGAGAGATAGGAGGATAATTAATGTATGATGTGAAAAGAAGAAGAGAAAAGACAACGTACAATATGAACAAGTGGATATCGACAAAGTCAAGCAAAGTGTAAATCAGAAAGGACAGAGCAGAACGAGATCTGGAAAGCTTTAGGAGAAACCATTCATGGGTCAAATTTTTTGTTGATTTATTCCTAACAGTTTACCAACAAGATTGTGAAATCCCTTAATCGAGTAGTCTTTAACACGACTTAGAAGTTCTATTGTGGAACTTATTGTAAATCTTTTAATAGGGTGAACACTGTATAAGTGGGATAAAATCTCTTAACAGAGTAGTCTTTGATAGGACTTTTAATACTCCTAACAGGGTATTAATTACTCCTAACAGAGTAAGTCATTCAGAAGGTGATACTTTTGTGAGCTCTTAACTGGGCACCTTATTGCTGCAGTGAAGAGTTGCAGGTTTCATCCTCACCGTATTTTTTCCCTCTCACCAAGGGTTTTTTGTGATACCAAAATATTGTGTTAAGTGTTTGAATGTTTATGTGTTGAATGTTTGTTAATTTTCAAGTTATCAGTTATCATTTTACATTACAGAAGTTATCATTGAAAGACGGAATAGTTATCAGTACTGGTGAACATAATAGTTTATGTTTGAGATTGATAGGGAAAAAATGTGAAAATTTTGAGGTACTGATTCAACCCCCCCTACCCACTCTTAGTCCCTAACCTAAATATTTCCAACAATGTTCCTCTGCCTCTACCTCTATTACTTTGCTCATGCTTCTTTCTCTTCTTCTCTTCCACCTTGAGTGCCAACTAATAGCACTTTTGGACTGTGGTAGAACTTAGCAAGCTAATCTCTTCTTGTATGTTCCATCTCAACCCATTCAAGTATCTTGCAACATTGATACTTTCATCCTCTGTCACATTAGACCTCAAACATAACTTTTGAAACTCTTCAGTGTGTGTGCTAATTCCAAGATCTCTATGCCTTAAATTTTGCCTCTTTCTATGAAGTTGGATCTCATAGTCTTCAGGTATGTAAGTCTCTTTGATCTTGGAAATTATTCCTTTCCAAGTAGCAATTGGAATCTTTCCCTTATTTTTCCTTTCCATCTGAACAAACTTCCACCATGTTAAAGCAGCCCCTCTTAATCTTGATTTACCCACCTTAACCTTTTGTGCTTCACTTATGCCCTCACATTCTAAATTATTTTACAGGCCCTCTATCCATTTCATTACTAGGTCTGGTTTCATCCTTCCACTAAAGAGTGTTATTCCTTCTAATTCTTTTCCTCCCAAGGATTTTAAGGCTTTAAGAAATGGTTCTTATGGTATCACAGGGTCTAGTTCGAGTACTTCATCCTCTAATGCAACTCCTTTTCCCTTATCTTCTTTTTCACTCACCTTGACACTCACTTCTTTAGTCTTCACTTCCACCTCACCAAATTTGTTTTCTAACTGCTCCAACTTCTCTCTAAGCAATCTATTTTCCTCTTATTGGTCTTCTACTTTCTTTGCTAATTCTACATTTTTCACCATGGTTGATTCACCCACTAATTCTAAATCTGACATATAATTTCCACCTTGCCCAAATCTTTTAGCTCTAATACCACTTTGATAGGGAGCATGTAGGTTCTACTTGTGTGTGTATATTTGTGCACCTGTTACCTGCGACACAACACTTCAATAAGTCATGCAGGATGCGATATGGGAAATCCCGGATGCGACACGGGTTTCGCAGGGTGCGATCCGGAATCCCAGATGCGACCCAAAATTCAACTGGCTGTAAAAGCTACAAAAATACATAAAATTGAAATTTGCAAAATTCACAAAGTAGTTTTACGAGCACTTATCGGAGGTGGGTAGTCAGTCAGGCGCTAATGTCAACGGCTCATCTTGAAATGATGCTTCCTCACAGGGACTACCAGCTTCTCTGCAGGGATCTCAGAATTACTATGGAGGAAAGTGAAAATGAATAGTGAAATGGTAAATTTTGAGGCTTATATTGGTCTTTTGAGCCATTTAGGAGTTCTGAAACTCCTCCCAGGCAACTACAACTACATTTTTGTTCTCTTTTTAGTCAATCGGGAACCAAATCAAAGGTGCCTAAGATGTTTTACGCCGCACTGTGCCATTTTTATGACAATTCTGAAAACTGCAGATTTGCTTCATTTGTTCCAAAAATCTGTCAATACTGCACATTTTATCATAAATCTTGGTCTAACATCATTTTATCCTTCTTCTCACTCACATTTTTCACATAATTAACTTGGTAATAGTGTGTTTATTTTTAAACATGCCATCTTTTTCCACTTCTTCTACTCCATTCTTTTTTTCCCTAACCACTTCCTGCAAGTGATACATCATTTCAACAGAGGGATTTCATTTCTTTTCCTTCGATTTCGTTCCCGAGGGGGCATGATTTAGGAGTCGTTTCAATGTTGTTTCAAGAAAAAAATTAATTGATGATAGTGTGATCATGCCCCCTCGGGAACAAAATCGAAGAAAAAGAAATGAAATCGCTCTGTTGAAATGATGTATCACTTGCAAGAAGTGGTTAGGGCAAGAAAGAATGGAGTAGA
>MU226144.1:179319-198813 GCA_018584345.1 Thuja plicata
TTTACAGCCAGTTGAATTTTGGGTCGCATCCGAGATTTCGGATCGCACCCTGCAAAACCCGTGTCGCATCCGGGATTTCTCAGACCGCATCCAATTTTTTCAGCTTTTTGCATCGCATCCAGGATATCTTGGATCACATCTTGTTTGCATTTTTTTACCTTATTTTTGTTTACATTTGATTTTGTGTCATACCCTATCCTTTCAAGATTGTACCCTACATTTAGGGTCGCTTCCCGTGTATCGGGGATCACACCCAATATACTCCATCGCATCTGGTATATCCCAGATCACATCCTGTAAAAGAGATCACACCCTATTTGTTCAGAATCGCATCTCATTTGTAGACTTAGGAAGTTTATCCATTTGACCTGTGTGCGTGTTGCGGACCTTGAATCACTTAGTTGATCATGATTTTGCATCTCTGTTGTAGATAGAACACTAATGTCATTTGTGTATGTGTCAAAAACAAGCATATTTTGAGGTAGTTACTTTTAGAGGCACATATCTAGGGCATGTTCTCACTTTGTCTGGACTGCTCTCTGACGATGAGCAGACTACAGTGATCCAATGTGGATTACGTTCTTTGATAGGTTTACCCAAGATAGGGGTAAACCAAGGGTTGTTGACTGCTCTTGATGAGAGATGGCACTCAGAGCACAACACCTTCCATCTGTCGACTGGGGAGATCACAGTGACTCCGGAGGACGTATGGTAGATACTCTGAGTTTTGATTATGGGTCATGAGGTGCGCTTCGAGGCGACGGTAGCCGTAGCGATTGGAGTAGCTCATTGATACTTTCAGGATGACACGATTGATTGCAGATATCTCTCATGGGATTATATGGTTGATCATTATGATCGATTATCTGTGTACTTAGCAGGTCTGATAGGTGGCATCCTTATGCCAGATAGGGGTCAGCATGGTTTTATGGTGGGCTAGGTAGATATGCTAGAGAAAATGGTCACCCATAGACAGAGATGGGCATGGGGCAGCTGCATCCTAGCCCATATGTACCGGGAGCTTCATAAGATAGTATATCATTATACCTAGAGCATGACAATAGGTTTACTGATTCTTCAGATCTGGGTCTGGGAGCACATCCTTGTTACACAGTCGATTGTAGATAGACAGCAAGCACTTGAGAAACCTTATGTATACATATATGTAGGTCTCATTCAGCAGCCCCATCTGGGCAAGGTAGAGTACTGGCGACGGATCTTCGATAATATGACCGAGGTCGTTTGGAGACCATATTTAGACTGTGAGGAGTGGACCTCAGAAGCACAACAGGTACCTTTTTTATTTTAGAGCAGGTATCTCATAGGGAGGACTAGATATGTGATAGAGTGGTTCATTCACACCCGATTGCTGAGACAGTATGGTCGACGATAGGGAAGGATACAGGATACTACATTTTATGTACAGATCTGAGATGAGGCACCATTGTGGGGTGCCTAGTTGAGATACGAGACCGCGCATCAGGAGATTCGTGATATGGTTGGAGTAGACTGGGACCTCTACCTTGATGTGGCTGATGCAGGTGTTTCAGATGGATATGTCACAGAGATGCTCCAGTACCCATTTCCTCAATTCATAGTGCTAGAGGAGGTTATTCCTCGCATAGAGGAACCTTTAGATTATGATCCTGATGACTGTCCTGCCAGAGGAAGGAGAGGAGCACAAAGAGACAGGAGAGGTGACCAACATGAAGGTAGGGATGGAGGCCAAGATGGAGGGAGAGATGGGAGACAGCCGCCTCTGGATGATGGCAATGATGGAGATGATAGGGGTGGCGGTGGTGCGGCTGTCGACATAGGTGGTGCGAGTGGTAGTGGACAGGGTAGGTGCCAGAGATTTAGATTTGTAGCTTCTCAGAGGGATCCTGGTCCACTCCTTACTAGGGATCAGCAGAGACAGAGGTAGCAGGGGTCACAGGATAGACCACAGGATAGGGACAGGACAGGACAGGCCTCAGGGCCCGGATACAGGTAGAGATGGAGATCCTCTTTCTAGGTGTGAGCGGGAGAGAGAGTAGTTGAGGGCACAAATTATAGCTCTAGAGGTGAGAGCCAGAGCAGCAAAGTCTAGACTTTCTATATCAGATGCCTTTCTTGTAGACAGGGACAGACAGATGGAGAGACTCCGAGTAGAGAGAGATATACAGGCCCGCACAACCACACATCAAGGACAGAGGGCCACATACTACTATGCTCTTTATCCTGCGGCAG
This sequence comes from Thuja plicata, assembly GCA_018584345.1. NCBI lineage: Eukaryota > Viridiplantae > Streptophyta > Pinopsida > Cupressales > Cupressaceae > Thuja > Thuja plicata. Next base: position 181,549 of record MU226144.1, read on the forward strand.
TGCCAGAGGGGCAGAGAGCAGTGTCATTTTCACGGTTAGCCCAGTAGTCTGAGGGGGCCATGCATCCTCCTCCTCCATTTTTACCTCCTCCTCCTCCAGATCAGGGAGAGGGAGGGAGCCAGAGCTAATGTATATTGTCATATTTTGTATTCCTGAGTTCACATTGTATATCTGGATCCTTCTGAGATCCTCTTTTGTATATGACACTTATATATGTATATTTTATTCATTCTGTCTCACTGATACTCTTTATGTAGACTTGTGTAATATTTTGATCTATGGATCCTATTTTGAGAGATATATATGTGATGCACTTGCTCCTGATTCTGACATGTTTTATGAGCTCTATGTTCTTTGGTAGATGTGATAGATGTGATTTGCACATGTGATGATATCTTGGTCTTGTGATGAGTTAGATTTAGATGATAACATCATTTTATGTAGGTGTGGAGTTATTACTGATATAAATAAGTTTTAAATGATATTTATGTGAAGATGCAAATGTATGTTTTTTATTTTACTTTATGCAAAATAGATGTATGGATGCATTTAGGATGTAAAAGTAAAAATGCAATACATGGATGCTTTGTTTTGGTATTTTCTTGTTGCTTCTTTTTATGAATGAAAAATGTATGCCATGGATGTGTAACGATATATATATTAGTAATATTGATGATGTAATTAACTTGATTTAGAAGAAGAAAAATAGAGTTAATTTGGAGTTCAAAATGCCTTTAATGCTTCTCCTTTCCTTTTTATATTCCATGCAATTGTCAAAAATGTAATGATATGAAGACTCTTAGGAATTTGTCACTGGTATGCAAATGTATAGCTTTTTATCATCATTGGGCACTTTTCGGAACGGATACCACCTTATAGTACAATCATCACTAATACCCACTAATATTATGAAATTATGAATACTATGTTTTATTGAAATGTTAGAAATAGACTTAGGCATCAAGGCATAGAAGCCAGGATAACAAAATAGTCACCATCCTTTTATTATATCAGAATCTGTGTAAGGCAAGATATTGAACCCGCAATGACCTTGAAAATTCATATCCTTTGGTACATTATGCTTTGTATACCTTAGCGATAATCTAAATCAGAAAATAGACAAGGAAATTGTTTCAACCTCACCGTAGTTTACACATAACAAAGATCAAGATATATGCGGCTATCCACCCATAGTGGTAGCTCTTACCATAAACATCTAAGTTAAGTGAAATTTATAGGATCATTTGGAACAATCACCATACGCAGAAAACCAAGAAAACATTATGCCCCCTATCCTTGTGACTCTTTGTCTTTGCGCAGAAGTCATTGAGTAACTAAGAAGACATAATAAATTATCAATTGAGAATCAATCAAATAAAATTCATAACTGCTTAGATGCCCCTAGTTAAAACATCTTCAGGACATAGAAGAGTCATGAGCAATCCAAGTTCAAACTGTGTGTTTAAGTAGTACTTGTTCATTCATATGTCAAACACAGTAAAGATTCATCAATCAAAAAATTGGAATACAAGCAATATGGTGTTTCCATGCATGTGCATTGATAGGATAAGCCATTCATGTTTGTGATCCAATATAGCCTTTTGGGAACTCCGTTAATGTAAATGTCACATCTGGATATGTGATGTTTGAAAAGGACACCCGTGTTTTGAAAAGTGACATCATTTTGCATGTATTAAGAAACATTGTGTTCGCGAGGCTAACCATCCTAGAGCAACCTAGCAACCGCAAATTTCCATGCCAGCAAAGATGCCCCCAGTGTAGAATGACCTATTCCTAAGACATAAATGTAGACAAATCCCAAGCGAGGATAAGATAGTCATTTAGTAAATAAAGTCAGAGTTTGAGCATAGGTGAAATCATGAAGGCCTAGTATCAGTAGTGCATTGATAGATGGAGTGCATAACACAAGTGATGCCTGACTGCCAGGTTTTCACCACTTGGCAAGATCTTTTCTTTCTTTTTGCTGCCAAGATGCCTGTTTTACCAAGTGCTCATCAAGGCACTTTTCTCTTTTTTAATTTTTTTGCTATTTTTGCTTTTTTGAATGTTTTTTGTAGTATCAAGGTGCCTGTTTGCCAGGTTTTTACCAAGGATACCTTTCTTTTGGACTTTTTCCACTATTTTTGGATTTCTTTAGGATCAATTTTCTGAATGTTTTTGGCATTTTGTAAAAAAATTTGCTGTATAGGCTTTGCTAGCCAAACATCAAGTTTAGAACCGCTTCAAATGTACAGTGTTGATAGGATCTGGAAGAACTTCTCCTTCAGGTGTAGCTAGTTGATAAGCTCCAGTCCCAAAAGTAGCAGTGATAACATAAGGTCCCAACCAATTAGGTTCAAACTTTCCTTTCTGCTCTTTGTTAGGCTATTTCTTAGGATTCTCTTTTAAGACGAGATCTCCCACTTCAAATTTGTGTGGTTTGACCTTCTTATTATACCCCTTGGACATGTGTTCTTGGTACACCTTTAGGTGATCGAGCGCCTATTGTCTGCGCTCATCTAGTAGGTCTAGAGAATTCACCCTATATATGTGGTACTGCTCATCAGTAACAAGACCTTGTAGAGATATCTGCAAAGATGGGATTTCAACCTCAATAGGTAATATTGCTTTAGCGCCATAGACTAGAGCAAATGGTGTGGCTCCATTTGGTGTTCTAATGCTTGTTCTGTAGGCCCATAGTGTCGGATTTAGTTGTAGATGCCAGTCTCTGCCAGACTTACTCACAGTTCTGTGTAGAATCTTGAGAATATTCTTGTTAGATGCCTTAGCTTGTCCATTACCTTGAGGGTAATATATTAAGAAGAAATGTTGAGTGATATGGAACTGTTCGCAAAGGTCATCAATGTCTTGACTTTTAATTTGGCCCCCATTGTCTGTTACAATTGATGAGGGTATCCCATATCTACAAATAATGTAGTTTAGAATGAACATAGCCACTTGTTTTCCAGTGGCTTTGATTAGCGGCACGACCTCGACCCACTTTGTGAAATACTCAGTGGCCGTAATGATGAACTTGTGCCCATTTGAAGAGTTGGGATATATTTGTCCAACCAAGTCAAAGGCCCATTGTTGGAATGGCCAATGTGTTATGAAAGGTATAAGTTCTTTGGCAGGAGCATGAATAAGATTTCCATGTTTCTGGCATTTAAGACATGCTTTAGAAAATTGAATAGCATCTTTTTCTATGGTAGGCCAGTAATAGCCTACTCTGAGCAGTTTCTTTGCTAATGAAAAATTGTTCGAGTGTGATCCACATACACCTCCATGGACTTCTGTTAACGCACGGTCGAACTCTTCAATTTTTAAACACCTAAAAAGTGTACCATCGAGACCTCGTCGATATAGGTTATTAGTTATGATGACATAACATGGTGTTGTCCTAATCAGGGCTCTCTTCTCATTTCTGGATAGATTGTTAGGGATGGTTTGGTCAGAAAGGTAAGCAATGATATTGGCATACTGAGATCAGTCTGGTGTGTTCAAAGCACAGATTACTTGGTATTCAAGGGTATCAAAGGCAGGATAGGATAGTTCTTCCACCAAGAAGTCATAGCGGAATTGATGTTCTTCTAGTTGTAGCATGGATGCCAAGGTAGCCATAGCATCTGTAGCTTTGTTCTTTAATCTTGGTATCTGTTGGAAGGTGATGAAGATAAAATAATTCTTTAAGTCGTCAACCAGTTTCTTGTAGGGCATCAACTTCTCATCTTTTGTTTGATAATCCACATTGACCTGATTGATAATTAGTTGGGATTCACCATACACGTGTAACTCTACAATCTTCCACTCCATAGCTAGCTTAAGACCGTTTACCAATGCTTCATATTCTAAAATAATGTTGGTGCATGGAAACATTAATTTGTATGACTTGGGAATCTTGTAACCTTGAGGAGTTATAAATAGGACCCCTACTCCAGAGCCTTGTTGAGTGAATGAATCATCAAAGTAAATCTTCCATGGGTATTTAGTTACATGCATGATGGTTTCATCATAGAATTCAATCATTAAAGTTTCATCATCCTGGAGTGGTGAATCAGCCAATTGATCTGCAAGGACTTGTCCTTTGATAGCTCTTCACTCTACATATTCAATGTCAAACTCACTTAGAATTAGGACCCATTTTGCCAAATGTCCCGTTAATGTTGTTCTACTCAAAAGGTACTTTAGGGGATCAATCTTAGCAATCAGCTTTACTATATGAGAGAGCATGTAGTGCCTCAATTTTTGTGATGCGGAGACGACTGCTAAGCATGCTTTTTCAATAATGTTTTAATTGAGCTCATAGGCAACTAGTGTTCTACTAATGTAGTAGATAGCTCTTTCTTTCTTTGTTTCATCTTCTTGTGCTAATAAGTCTCCTAATGATGTAGTTGTAGCTGAAATATAGAGGAGTAATGGCTTTCCATGAATAGGTGCCATAAGAATAGGAGTAGCCAGGTATCCTTTCAACTCCCTGAAGTTTGCTTCACAATTTTCATCCTATTTGAAGGTAACCCCTTTATGTAGTAATATAGTAAAGGGTTGTGCCCTATCTGCAAGTTGGGATATGAATCTCCTAATAGACTGGAGTCTCCCTTGTAGCATCCTCATTTGACTGATTTTGCATGGAGGAGCCATCTCTAGTATAGCCTTCACCTTTGCAGGATCTACCTCAATTCCTTTCGTTGAAACAATGAATCCTAGGAGCTTCCCTGATTGGACCCCAAAGGCACATTTCTTTGGGTTGAGCCTGAGTTGGAACTGTTCCATACGATCCAGTATCTTTCTTGAGTCAGCAATGTGAGTACTTCTTTCTTTGGATTTTGTCAATGTGTCGTCCATGTAATCCTCCATGTTCTTGTGCATCATATCATGGAATATAGTTGTCATGGCTCTTTGATATGTTGCACCGACATTCTTTAACATGAAGGGCATGAAATTCCAGCAAAAGGTGCTCCATGCGCATGTAAATGCAATTTTCTCTTGATCCTCCGTGGTGATTTTGATTTGATTATAGCCCGAGAATCCATCCATTAATGAATACATCTGGAAGCCCGTTGTGAGGTCTATGATCATGTCAATGTTAGGTAGAGGGAATTTATCTTTCGAACATGCTTTTTTTAAGTCCCTGAATTTAGTACAGATCCTGATAGATTTATCATATTTAGACACGGGAACCACATTGGAGATCCACCCTACATATGCAATGACTCTGATAAATCCAGCCTTCAACAACTTCTCTAGCTCTGCTTTTACTAATAATGCAACATGAGGATGCATTTTTCTAAGTTTTTGTTTCATGAGCTTGATCCTGGGAGCTATAGATAAGTGATGCATGATTAGATTAGGATCCAGCCCTAGCATATCGGTATAAGACCGTGCAAAGTTGATCTTTTTCTCCCTTAGGAACTCTGTAAATTGTGCCTTCTCTTCTTCAGACAAGGATTGTGCGAGATGTACTATTTGAGGATTTTCAATAGTGCCTAAATTTATTGGTTGTGTTGGTTCAATCAGTACTGAAGACCTTTCCTGAAAGTGTTCATGGAGGATATCAAGAGTCTCATCCTTTGGCGCCTCTGAGAGGTTTTCACCATTGGATACGTCTTTTCTCTTTACTATTTTGGGATCTGATTCTGTCACAAAGTGGTTTTCACCATCAGTCCTCTTTTCCTTTTTATTTTTCAATTTCTGACTGAGAAACATGATATCCTCCTATGACATGTTCTCGCTCCTTGCATTGGTGGAAGAAGGGTAAGTTTCACAAGCATTGAGATAGAAAGCTAGGGTATAGTCATTGGGAAAGTTGAAGATAGGAGTAGAATCTGTTTCAGTCCAATCAATTAGGTCTGGAAGTACCAATGGTAGGGAGTCAATCTCTGGGAAGGACAGCATCGCGTTAGCATCAAGACCATTAACCGACATGACATGGTCTGTTAAGTTAATTTCTTCAATATTTAGATCAATAAGAGTGAGATTGTTGTAAAAAGGGTCATTGTTAGTTATATGCGGACCAAACTCTAGTGACTCGTTAGTAGAAATCTCATCATCATCTCTTCGTAAAAGGAGGCTTCTTTCTTGTAGCCTATGAAATTCTTCTAGACTTATGTAATCACCAGTTTCTTCATCAATGATCAGGGGAAGGAACTCTTCTTCTGCTTCAGGATTATCAGTGTCATTGGGAGTAGTGTTAGACTATTTACGAGGAGCTGAGGAAGTTGCAAACATGTGAATTGTATCTATTCCAATATCTTCTGTAGCGACAGATAACTCATACCATTCATAATTATGAGAGTCTGTGACCTCATCATCAGATTTGTTTAAGTATTCAGAAATGGTTATTTAATGTACCCATTTAGCTGTTAGGAATAAGGTGTCTCAACCTTGGATAATTCCTATTCTTTATTATTTGTTTTGTAAAATGTATTACTTGCAAATAATGTTGATGTGTCGGCATCTTGAATTGTGTGTAAGGAGATCATGGCTAAAACGGTTATGACAGATTTCTTTGACACGTAAGAGCTATGTCAGGAAGATTCAATGACAGGTGAAGACATGTGGCAACTGATAAATTTGAGTACTGTACACTCTTCCCCAATTTTGGGTTTCCTATTTTCTCGGAGAATGGTAAAACCCTAATACGGTTTTCTTTGGGAGTAGCCCTAAAAAGTAAAGCGCATGATATAAGCATTTTTTAGGGTTGCGAAGAGTAGTGATGCGAGTGTATTGTTGGAACGGTTTATGCTGCCGTGATTTGTCTTCAAGGATTTTGAAATCTTCTGAAAGAACTTGCATTGCAAGTGTATTGTAACTGTAATAGTTTTTTATCAATACATTGTGCAGGTTTTGGAGTGCTGGGGTTTTTTACCGAAAGGTTTTCCCCAGGGTATATCATTGTGTCATTCTCTGTTTTCTGTATGCATGGTATGTGGTTGCAATATCTTTGTTAAATTAGTTAACGAACCTGTAATTGTAAGGATTTAAAAGAATTTGCACAATACTTTCCTATAGAGATTAGAGTAGGAAGCTGTTTCCGCACCTGAGTTTCCTTACATTAGCTACCTGTGGATCAAAGTGGGGTAGATCAAGGACATGTGAAACTGTGACCAATTGCCCCCAGTTAGGATGTAAATCTTGTTTTCAGGGTGTCTCGAGTAATTGTTGCTATTAATGAAATCTCTGGACTAGCGGTTATGGTGTCTCCTAATTCTTGAATGGGAGGTTGTGCTAACAAAGGGGTGTGAAGATCTTGTGGTACCTCAAAGCTGGGTACATAGCGTTCTCCTTGGTAGTTGGGATTCTGTGTGACAACATGTAATAATATTTCATAGGACCACTGCTCTAGTTCGTCTGTTTCATCACTCCCTTTATCTGAGTTTGGACTCCCTTTTGAAGAAGGTTTATTAGTTTTAGTATTAAAACCCAGTCCTATTTTGTCTCTAGTATTCCAGAACTCCATGGGTATGATTCAATAAGCCCTCATCCTGTGTCGTTTAGAGGCCCTTTTCCCTTGTATCCCATTTGTTTGAGGAAATCATATCCCTTGTCATACTGTTTAGGGGATATCTCTACATGTTTGACCTCAGCTTCTATCGGTTCTCCTTAGTAAAGCCATTCCAAGACTGCATGTTCTTCTGTGTTATCTAAAGAAGATGTGGATGCATTTACCATGCCAGTCGCCTTGTGTACTTCTGGCTCCTTGGATGTTGTAGGTCTGAATGTCGAGGAAGGTTTTCCATAGAATCTTGGTGACACCGGAAGTTCTGTCAATGAGGGAGTCAGGTCCAGCTTGTACTCTCCATACCTATTTCTTCAAGTTTTAAGGTTTTGCTAAAACTCTTCATAACCATGTCCTTGGTAGTTTCAGGAGTAACTGCATCCATAGCCTCTTTGTTATGTGGGATCATACTACCAGCTTTGATATTATTACAAGTGTAGTTAGCATCTGCAGGAATCGTCACTTCCACCCCATTATGTGGGAACTTTATGCACTGGTGGTAAGTAGATGGCACAACTTTCATTTTGTGGATCCATGGTCTCCCCAATAGGATATTGTAGGCCAGGGGTAAATCCAGAACTTGACATACGACATTTCTCTCAATTGGTCCGACTTTGATAGGTAGAACAATAAGACCTTTGGATGATCTCTCTTCCTCGTCATAAGCTTTGATAATTATTTTGCTTCTAGAGTCAATTTTCTTTTCTGAGAGATCTAGTCTCTTGATTAGATCAAGTGTACAGATATTCAATCATGCACCTCCATCTATCAACACCCGTCTAACACGGGATTTAGGAATAAGGACTTCAATATGGAGGGGTTGATTATGTGGATGGGTCAATGATTTATCATCCTCTTTAGAAAAGGAGAGGTAATGTGGCGCAGAGATGTGATTGACCGTCGCTTGGAATTTGTCTATATCAATATCCTTTGGGACGTTAGCAACATGTAGAGCCTATTCTAGGATTTCCCTATGTACTGTGGATATTTTGAGCAACTTAAAAATGGAAATTTTGGTAGAGGTTCGTTGCAATTGGTCAACCAAGTCATACTTTTCTCCAGGGATAGTAACCACCTGTTTTGCTACTGGCTTAGGAATAGTAAGGATAGGAACCTTGGATGTTGATGCTAGTTTTGGGGGTCCTTTGATCGTGACCTATGCTTGGCTCTGCGTTACGGCATTTGAGTGGAATGAGACACCTTTGATTGTGACTACATTGATTGACTTTTCTTAATGTCTAGCATATTGATCACATTGTCATTGTTGGAATAGGTGTAGTTGACTTCGTTACCTTTTCCTTTAGATGTTTCTCCTTTTTCGTAATTAGGAAATGGTTTATTGAATGTCGTATGATCCTCATTGGTAGTGTGTTCGTCCACTTTGATTTTACCGCCCTCGATGAGGTCTTGAATGACATGCTTAAGTTTAAGGCAGTTATTAGTCTTATGACCTTTGTTCTTGTGAAAGATACAGTAGGAATTATCATCCCACCACTTGGGTTTAACCATTGGTTCCCAAGGTTTGGAATCTGGGATTGTGAGAACTTTGCTATCCAATAGTGTTTTTAAAACAGTCTCGAGAGGTTCTTCCAAAGGAGTGAATGTTCTTTGGGGTTTTGATGTCCATGTCCGACCCTTGTTATTATCATTGTTTTCCTTGGGTATGGGGGTCGTGACCTTAGCATCCTTGCTTGCCTGCATACTATTAGTCAGATTGAACACCTCAGGTTTAGGGTTAATGTTAGAGGCGTCAACCACTCCGTCATTAACAATATTCTTGTTTTGCTTCCACCATTTAGGCTTGGAGTTGGAGTTGTTGGTTTTATTTTCATTTTGAAGGGTGATCTCCCCTCTTTTGACCATGACTTCCTCAATACGGAGGGCATTTTTAATCATTCTGTGTAAGCTTGGCGAGTCTTGCATCTGTAATGCATAGTTCAATTCAGGCACTAGGTTATTAACAAAGATCTCCATCTTCTCTGATTCAAGAATGGCCCTTGAATATCATGCAAAAATCTTCCTCCATCTTTGTAGGAAGTGTGTAAATGATTCACCAGTTCTATGTTTGGTATTACATAGGTCCATCATAGTCACATCATGTTGGATGTTGTAGGAGTAATGTTGGATGAATTGTTGGATCAACTCCTCAAATGTTTTGACATTAGGGTTCAATTTTGAGAACCACTCCATGGCATTACCTCCTAAACTTCCTAGAAATAGTCGCATGAGGTATGTAGGTTCGTGCATATATTCTATGCTTAGAGCACAGAATTCCCTCACATGATCGTGTGGATCAGTTTCTCCTGTGTACTTGTCATACTTTGGTCTTGCCATGTTGGGAGGAAATGGGGCCATAATGATACTCTTGTCAAAAGGGAATGGACAAATGGCGTCCAAAGAGTATTTTGTTTTGGGTTTCTCTTTCTCCTGTTTGAGGTTTGTGAGCTATGTTTGCATCAAAGTGAGTTGTTTGGTGAGAATGGAGATAGGAGTTGGTACCCCCTTTTCTTTGAGTTTCTCCACATCATAATATTTAGGTAATTTGACACCTGTGGACGCTAGGTGGAGGAAGTATTTCTCCTTATCCTCGTCAATCATCTTCTCCATTATTTTATGGAATCTCTTTCTCTGTTTGAGTTTTTCATATTCCTCTTTAGTGATCTCGTTCTCACTATCGGACTGAAATAAGGGACGGTCGAACTTGGGTTCTTCTTCCTCATCCGTATCTTCAGGCTTTTGGTATTTTCCATTGTTATATTCCTCAAAAGCCTCACTCCATTTGCGAGTATCGCTATCCATTTTTCGAGAGTCTAGATCAAGTAGGGAACTACGAGATGTTTCCCCTTGAAAGTGTGGTGTTTTAGGAGGCACTTTCGATCATTTAGACGTGTATTTGTTGTGTCTTGTGTTAACCATGAAGTTGTTTCTCAACTTTGTCAATGTTTCCCAATAGTTCAAGTGAGAGTTTCAAACCGTTCAAGTGGGTGCGTCTAGGTAAGAGTAATTGTTTGTTGTTGGTGGACGTAAATGATTCCAGTGTCAGAGGGTTAGATTGCCCTGATAGTGAGTTGGGAACCAAGTTGTTGGTAGAAAGTGGGTAAACCACACGTATTGAACCGATTGTGAAAGACTGACTTAGCATGCAAGGTAGACGTTTGAAAAAGCATTCAGATACAACAGCAAGGAGACCAGAAAAGACAACACGGACAGACTAAAGAGCCAAAAGGGTACCTAAATTAGCTGAGACTTTCTAAGAAATACCTCTACAAGTACCCATTGTCCTAAATGCGAGCTCCCAGATGCGAGCCTCTGATGACACCAGATGCGAGCCTAAATCCTAGATGCGACTATGTGCTGACCAAATGCGAGGAAGTATACCAGATGCGATCCTAAATACCAGATGTGATACAGGACATACAGGATGTGATTTTATGATGCCTCTTGTCAGTTGTGATCAGTTCTAAAAAATTTGTTTTGGAAATGCGTGAAGTTTGTCTGATTGTAGTTTTATATCAGAGACCCGTCATTGAGTGAAAAACACATGCGTTTATCTGGGATTGAATGTTGTTGCTTGTTTTGAAGATGTTATCTTTTTAATGATTTTGTAAACACGTCAAACAGATTTGCATTGTTAGGAGGGTGAAACAGACACTCATCTTTTTCCTATTCTCTAGGTGGAGGATGAAAATCTTTCCTCGTTGACTTAGGTACACACTCAAATGCTAATCAGAATACAGCCATCACCAAGCACGCAATGGCTCCAGTCATGATGTTGTATTAGTCGACTCCAAACGCAAGTGAGGGCACGATATGACGAGTGTCTTGGGGCAATTACTTTTTGCCTTGCACAAAGATTATCACCCTTTCGGGGGTGAATCAAGAATTCTTTCAGTTCAAGTGTTGTCTATTATTGGGCAATCCGTTCAAAACTGTCCCCCATAGAATTGCACAAGGAAAAATTGAGGCATATAGCCCTATGAGTACCTGAATATATGTAGTCTCGCAAGCAAGATTCAAGCGGCTCCGCTCTACATATACCGAAGCATGTTCAAGGAATGATGTCGAAATTCCATGAACAAAATCGGCTCCGTCTTCCAAGGCTTTAGCCTACGAGGAAGCAACTATTTATAGTGAGTTGGAAGGGTTGGCGTAAAACCTGTCCTCACTTGGGTCATTCCCAGGAGATTTTTTCCTCAACCGGTAGGCCCTCTACTATTAAATATGCATACAAAGGATTGGCGAGCTTTGGATGTCTGGATTTCTGATTCTTCCGAAGAAGAAGAGCATACTTTCCTAATCTAAGTTGTTTTCTCCCAAAACAAAGTCAAGCAAAGTGGTTCTTTCCCTCAAGCAATGTTGTGCCTGATTTAGATGTTCCTATTTAATGAAATAGGATGCTTGAAAAATAAAGTTTGCCTTGTTCAATTAGCCACAAGATTTAGTGAGTTTGCTTGTTCAATTTCTGTGTCCCAAAAGAATTTATACGATTGAACTTGTTCAATTAGCCCACAATATTTAGTGCTTTGTTTTTGTTCAATTATTGATCCAAAAGAAATTATACAATGTGATTTCTTGTTCAGTTAACTCCAAATTCCTTTAAACCCATAAACTAATGTGTGAGTTTCTAATTTTCCTTAAAAGGAAAAGAGCATAGTCCTCTAGTCAGTTTAGTGATAGATTGGAAAATGTTTCTTAGTGTAAGGTCAAGATGGGGGTTTGGCAACCTGAAAAACTAAGTTAGTATCATTTATTTCAACTCCCACAAAAAACCTTCAATAACAACCTGCAAACAATTGTTAGGCTGCAGAATATCAAAAACACAACTTGTCAAGATGTTAGAGTTAGGCAAATGAAGTGTGCAAATTTTCCAACCAAATGCGAGCCTAAAATAACTGAATGTGATACAGTTTACCGTATGCAACCTTTCTTACCAGATGCAACAGCATGCTCCCCAAATGCGAGCCTAAACTGAAAACGATCCAGGAAATCCTAGATGCGAGCCTTGTTTTCTGCGGTATGAGGGTGTATCCAAGATGCAATCCAGAATGACCAGAAACGACCCTGTAACAGAATCCTGTGTATGCAAATTAGTGAAAATTTGATTCAAAATTAGGCCAAGTTGGAAATTGGGCCCCACGGTGGGCGCCAGAAATGTGTGTATATTTGTGCACCTGTTACCTGCGACACAACACTTCAATAAGTCATTTTGTTAGTGAGAAACAAGGGTTAATGAGCATATAAAACCCTAACATCAACCTATTGCTTTCTAACTAGGATGAGTGTAGAAAATAACATAACAGCCCTCAGATTATGCTAATACCAGTGACATAAACAACCTAGCATGAAAGATTCAAGTTTAAAACAACTATTTGACTATTTAAGCGTGCATATTAGTCTAAAATGGGCACTATAACCATGTAAGAAAGTAACTATGGAGTGTGCATGAAGCTATGAAGGAATGGGTAGCATAACAATGCTTTGATATTCCTTCAAAATCTTGGCATAACAACACTACTATTCAAAAATTGAGGCTTATTATGAGCTCCAAATCCCTTCAATTTATAGAGGAATGGGAGAGAGAGAGGGGGGAGACAAGGTTCATTAATGGAGCCCCTAAGGTCATTAATGAAGTGTAATGGGCATTAATGAGAGATGGGCAAGAGGGAATATCCATTAATGAGTCATTAATGAAATTCATTTAAGAGGCATGGGAGGGAGTAAGGCTCAACTTGGCAAGTTGGTCCTTAGAGAAGTCATGCTTGAGAAAGTTGACTTTCTCAAATGGGTTGAGTTGTTAATCATTCCCTAATGGAATGTGACAACATTGGGAGGGGGTTTAGGATAGAATTAGAATTAGGATTAGATTAGCATGGGGGGGAATAGGTTGAGATGGGTTAGAACCCAGGGTAGAAGTGATTGAGATAGGTTAGGTTGGGGTTTAAGAGAATATAAATGAAATGAATTAAACTTATTTAATTCATTTAAAATATAGGAATTAATTATTTAAGCATTTTATTTTTTTTAATAATTAAGAGGACTATAGCCATTTTAATTAAATTAAATAGGCTAGAGGAATGGGTTATTTGCAAGTGGACAATTGATTTAGGACCTTATTTAATTCTTAGTAAATTAATCATTTTAGCCATGTATTTGATCAATTATTAATTTTGGCTAAAGCAATTAATTTAGTGATTTTGATCACCTTAGGAAATTAAATTGATTCGAAGAATTATGCCAAGCAGTAACAGAGTCGTTTGGACATAATCGAGGGTATGATCACACTTAAGGCAAATAGGGTCTTTAGTCGTAACAGACCAAATTAGGGTGGTTACACTACTCACCATCTTGTTTGAATCACTCTTGAGCACATCTGCTCTGAACACAACCTTCCACATTAGGTTCCTAATCAAGGACTCCCAAACAATAAAGGTGATACTCCAATGTTCTTCGAGCCTTCCTCGCTAGTAGCTTATCTACTCATTCTATGCATGTCCTATTCTATCCGAGCTTCCAAGACTCCCTTGCGGGAGAGAAATAGGTCCTCAGACTTGTCAAATTACCTAATTCCCAATCCAATCCACCTGCTCCACAAAGCATTTCTTCATCACTTTCATCATTAGGCTTTAGGTCTCTATTAGGCCTTAGTTTAGGGTTTTTGGACTCTAACTTCAAAACTTGTCTAACAACCCCCTAAACTAATGACCATCCTAAATACCCTTTTGGAAAACGTAACATATTTTGTAGGTCTTGGGCACCCAACTTCCGTATAACAACCAAACCCTAAATGAGCCTTCACTAGTAGGATTAGGCCTGCAAATGGCTTTTTTATTCAAATCCTGACCAAACGAAGCGCGCGTGTGCGTCTATTTGTGTGTGTGTGTGTGTGTGTGTGTGTGTGTGTGTGTGTGTGTGTGTGTGTGTGTGTGTGTGTGTGTGTGTGTGTGTGTGTNTTTGTGTGTGTGTGTGTGTGTGTGTGTGTGTGTGTGTGTGTGTGTGTGTGTGTGTGTGTGTGTGTGTTACAAAACAAAGCAAAAAATAGCTAGATAAAGGGTAAAATAATGAAAGAAAAAACTTTAAGAAAGAGAGAGATAGAGAGAAATAAATAACAAAAGAAATTAAAAATTGATTGAAGATTGAAATAGTTTGTCTCTTGGTTTTTAGAGGTGGTGTTTCTAATGTGGTTTCTAAAAAGGAACTTGTACTAGTAAGATGGTTCTACTCATAAGACCTTCTATTTGGTCTCGTGTAATGCTCAGCACTAATTACATCTAAGTGATGTTTACAAGGTTCAAGTACCAAGATGTCATAGGAGATTACACAAAGTAGTACTACTAAACCATGGAGTATTGGCCAATATCAAGCCCACCTAGCTCTCACTTCACTTCCCTTGAGATATTATGGGAACTCTGTAATTAAGCACAATTGTGCCAAAATAGTTATAGGAAAATAACCCCTCTTCTAACCATCAATATTCATGTTTAGAACTCATTACATCTAAGTGATGTCCACAAGGTTGAAGCATCAAGATATCATAGGAGGTTACCCAAACTAGTACTATCAAACCATGGAGAATTGACCAAGATCAATGAGCCCACCAAAATCCACCTTAGCTTCCTCCAAGATCTTAGGGAAACTCCATAGTTAAGCATGTACTTGTACCAAAATAGTACTTAGATAGGTGACCCCTCGTGAATTACCAATGGCTCACCCTTATGAGCATCACTTATATGTCATTAGTATGGACCATTCATGTTCGTGAGAGATTAACTTCTTGTGCATCACTAATCATAAAATATAGGCCAAAGAGTTTGACTAAAAGACACTATTTAGATATTTGATAAAACATTACATATTATGACAAAGAATAAAAGAAAGATTTGAAAATAAAATTCTTTCTTTAGGTCCATGATCAATCATTCAAGGATGGAGGGAGTCCAAGGATTCATGTTATAGTAAAGGGGTTGGATAATCTAGAGTCTATAGTCCAAGATTGAAGGTTTATTGTCCTTGTCTTATGAGTCCAAGGTCCAAAGTCTAATGTTTTAGGATCTAAATTCAATGTTTTGGGGTCTAGGATCCAAATTTAATGTCTTGGGGTCTAGGATACAAGTTTATGAGTGTTGAATCTAAATTTTAAGATCATTTGTTCAAAGCACAAGGCTTAATTTCCAAAATCCAATGTATACGACCATTGTTCAATATTAGTTTGAATTCGACAATTCAAGATCTAATATCCTAGGTCATGTGGCTTATGTGTCTTTAGATCCAAGATTACGAGTCAAGGATTAACAAATACAAGGTCTAGATCCCAATCCATTGTCCAGAGTTTATTTCCAAGAGTGAAAGCTTCAAAGTATAGGGTCAAATATTGATGCTCTATCGCAAATTTGTCTCAAGTCCATAATCCACAAGTCTACAGTATAAATTATGTAATATAGGGGTCCACATTCCAAGATAACATATTTAATACTTTACTGTTTAAAGTGTTTATTGGTCTAGGGTCCATAATCCACAATTGTTAGGTTAAAGATCTAAAAGTTGGGGCTAAGAGGTAAAGGTTCCTTGATTAGGGTCCATGAGTCCAAGGTCTATAGGTCTAAATATTAGGTTTTGCGAATCTACAATTGAGGTTCAATGTTTTTGGGATCCATGTTCTTAAGTGACATCCCAAGAGCATAAGGACCATATTCTAGAATTTCAGTTATAATACCCACGTTCTACATTCTATAGTGTAAACTATAGGGCCCATAATCTAGTATAGAATATTAAGGAGCCTAGGGATCTAAATTAAGGATGGATGATCCAAGCTCCAACAACCATAGTCTAGGGTCCATAATCCACGATTTAAAAAGAGAGAAAGAAATAAATGATTGACAAATATTGAAATGAAATGCTCAAGTAAAAATAGAAAAGAGAATATGAAATTAAGAAACAAATAAGATAGAATCAAAACGAGAGAGTGAGAGGAAAACAAGAAAAATAAAACTAAAAGGATTGGAGATGAAAAAAACAAAAATATATAAAAGTAAACTTCAAATTTAAATGTATGGATTCCTAGAGTTTAAGTGTCACGTCCCTGTGTTTGCAGCCCATTGGCAATATCCTCATCTTATCCACGTCAATTTTGTGAGGTTTCTAAGAGGCAAAAATATAAGATGACAAGTAAAAAAAATTAATTAATAATAAATAAATAATAAAACTATAGTCAAAATTGATAAAATTAACTTAATAACATAAATAATTATAATATGAATATTATATATTATCATTTATTATCATACATTACAATAATACAAACATTTGGTATATATATATATATATATTAGATGAAGGCTGCAATTCATGACTCGGTCAAAAGTCACGATCGGAAAGGAGAAGTCGTCTCCCTTCATTACCCCTTTCCAGGTACAAGTGAGGCAAGCGAGCAACCAAGGAGGATATAAAAAGGCAAAATAAGAATCCACACTGAATATTGTCAGCTCCCTGTAATCCAATCAGCATCTGCTGACTACACAGTCGGCAGTGCATATACGAACAAGGAGGGATGGTAAGAGGAGAGATCGGTCAATAAAAAGTCAAACAACTAAACAAGCTTATGTGGCAGTTTGAATCTAATATGCAAACACATGCGATACGATGGTTTAATTGAGGAAAACTGAGATGGTATAAGTAAGTTAATATTTGTGAAATGTTATGTCTTCTATTAGGGCCCGTTTGGACCCAGTCATATCGGCCGATATACTGGAATATCGAATTCCGAATACGGTCTC
>MU226144.1:199501-212147 GCA_018584345.1 Thuja plicata
GGGTGAACCAAACATGTCATGTCATATTCCGGATATCATTTTGAGGATATGATATTCCAGAATTGCAGCATATTCCAGAATTGACTATATCCGGCATTTCGTATGCCTGCGTCCAAACGGGCCCTTAGGGATAAGAACTACTATATGATCATATATATATATATATATATATGAACAAAATCATATATATATAGTTACTTGAAAATTTGAAATATATTAACTCTGCATTACATGTTATCATCTCAAGTTTCTGCAAATATTAGAAGAATTAGGTTTTGTATATTCTATTGTAATATATGTTCCAGTCTGTAATGATGAATCTTATGAAATGACTTAGAGTATTATATGTATTCTTATTGCATTCAGATTATCTCTTCACAAGATAAGGTAAGGCCTGCGGTGGAATGTATTGTGATGCATCATACAAAGGCACTAGGTATGGCTTGCGGTGGAATGGGCATGAGCTACATCATACAAAGGCACTAGATAAGGCCTGCGGTGGAATGGACATGAGCTACATCATACAAAGGCACTAGGTATGGCCTGCGGTGGAATGGGCATGAGCTACATCATACAAAGGCACTAGATTAGGCCTGCGGTGGAATGGACATAGGTT
The DNA here is from genome assembly GCA_018584345.1 of Thuja plicata. Taxonomy (NCBI): domain Eukaryota; kingdom Viridiplantae; phylum Streptophyta; class Pinopsida; order Cupressales; family Cupressaceae; genus Thuja; species Thuja plicata. The sequence continues at coordinate 200,118 of MU226144.1, forward strand.
ACATCATACAAAGGCACTATCTTGGAAGAGATAATCCACATTGGGGGAGGAGGTTACAATAAGGGAGAATGGTGAGTCCCTATAGGTATGTCAACCCCATGAAATGTGGGGCCAAGGGGAACAAGATTCTGCCCTTGGGCCTAGGGATGGGCTTGGGCACCCTTTTGTAATTTTCCATCCACCTTAGGGAAGTCATAATATTGCAGAATACATGTTGTATGGATTGGAATGCTCTTTATCAAGTTATAAATGTATAAGACAGATTATATCATGTTAACAATATATTTAGTCTATGAATGTATATTTGTGCTCTTGTTTCCTTTTGGTGATTGCAGGACCTAAGCTAGAATTTACCTTGTTAAAAGGGTCTTTTAATTGGTAAAATTATATCTCTAACCATTTTACAATTCTTATTTTAATGGGATTTGTGATTCTAGGGCAAAATTAGGGCAGACCCAAAAGGGGACATTACATTAAGGGTAAAGGTTTCTTGGTTAGGACCAATGTTCCAAAATTTCAAGGACCCATTAAGTTAATGTTCTGGGGTCTAGGATCTGATTTATAATATCACAGGTATCTAATTTCTAAGGTCACAAGCCCAAAGCGTAAGGTTCAAGCTCTAGGAATTGGGATATATGATCCATATTCTACATTCTACAATCCAAATTCTAGCACCCAATATCTAGTTTCATGATTAATGTCTGGGTCTCATATATCAGGGACAAAGTATCCAAGCTCCAATGTTCAAAATCTAGGGTCAACGGATCATGATCCATCGTGTCCAGACATAGAGATTAAAGGGAAAGCGTAAGAGAGAAATATAGATAATAATGGCAATGAATTGATAATAAATACACTCAATGAAAAGATAATAAATACACTCATCGAATAAGTGTGAAGCATTGTGTCTTTTGAGTGTCATGTTTTATTCACATCTCAAGTGCATGGTTGTGCAAACTTGTCATCTATTTTTTGTGTTTTTATGTCTTGGGTGAAAGCTTGAGATATTACAGGTTTTAGGCTTTTGAGTTTTCCTGCTGCTGGAATACTAGACGTATAAGGCTATGAATGGTATTGCTAAATTACTGCTGGAATGCTGGACGTATAATGCTATGAATGGTATTGCTAAATTTAGACAACTTGCGGATTTAACATGGTTGCCTGATCTAGAAAATGACTTATGTACATTGATTTATGAGTGCAACAAACTGAGTATCACCACTCCTATGATATTTGTAAAAGTATCACAAATCTGGCCACTCTACCATTGTTTTTTTGGTTTATTGGAACAAACAAAACTTTTGGACAAGGATTAAAATGAGCTGTCTTCCTCAAGCAAATGAAGCAAGTCAACAAAAGGCTAAGGTGGTTAGCCAAGTTGCGGAAAATAGAGTGATTGAGAATCATCCTTTAAAAGATAGAGGTGACCTTGGAGAACTAGAGAATATCAACAATGCCATTTTAGGGTTTCTCAAAATTTGAGTTTTCTAGACAAGGTCTATAGGAAGGGGGAAGGTGTTGGTGGGTATCTTGAGTGACCTCTCCAAGAAGATGGTCTTATGAGCCCGAATAGGATAATTTAGCCCTCTGTTGGCTTGCCATCATCATTCAAGGAAACATGAAAAATGGAGGATATGAACCTTAGAGGTGGCAAACTTAGAAAGGAAACCCGTGTCCCTTCTTCATTGCTGCATTCTAAAGTGCATGATTGTCACCTCCTCCTTGTAAAGAGCACATTAGAGATTTTTCTAGTATGAGGTCTACAAGAAGCTCCAAGAAATCTTTTGATTTTGGTTTGACAGTTCAGAAAGGGAGCTTCGCCAAAAAGATTCTTTTCTCAGTAATTCCATGAGCAAGGTTGCTAACAAAGTTCAAACATCTCTAGATCTCTACGGCTTCAAGCCACCAGTCTACCCGTGGCTGCTGGTCTCTTTTGCTTTAATGTGGGAGTTTTGTTCTGTGTTATATGATTTTGTCCCAGTGACATGCTTTTCCACTTTGAGCTGTTAGTTTGTGTTTGTTGCTGCTGGTTTACAGCCTTACTGCTGTTGGATCATGTTGTAGTTTCACCTTTGTTTGGTGAGTTTTATTGCTGTAGCTAATTGTCTTTGTAAAAAGGTTTGGGCCCTTTTGAAAACCCACCTTTAATCTAAATCAGAAAGTAATAATCTGTATGGCTTTTCTGTTCAATATGTATTACATCAATATCAACCTAGTGCATGTAATAAGTTGCCAGCAGTCAAAGGATAAACATATATCAATGTAACATGGATTCACATAGTTTTTATTTAATGGTTACAGAGGTGGACTAGAATGGAAAAATGCAATGCTCTTCAAAGCACTTTAAAAAAAAGTGCTGCTAAAAATTACCAAATCTTAAATTTTCCTTCAAAATAATTTTTAAAAACTACATACTTGCATACTTCCAGTTAATAATGGGATGAGAAGCAAATTTGCAGTTAAACATGTCCTCTTCTCTATTTTATACTCTTGTTTTCTGAGGAAATTGTGAAAGAGCTCTTTATTCAAAGAACTTGAAACAAAAAAAAATTGTTATTTACAAATTTCAAAAGAAATTCAAAAGCATGCAGGTTATTTAGTTTCTCGACCCTTTGTATAAAGTGTAAAATATACATTACCACGATAATAGCATGAATCTCTGAGACAGAAGAATCAAGCATATACAATATTTTATTTGAATAAAGATATGTATTCAAGTGTACAAACATGCACTACCATGACATAGGCATAAAACTTTGACAAAGGAAGAATCAATCATATAACAATATTTTATTTTAATAAATAAAAAAATGTTAAAACATCATCCGAATAAGGACTATAAAAAAGTTTGAGAAATAAAAGCTCAGGCTATAAGATGTCTTATAGAATTTATTTGTCAACTTTGCATTACAAGAACTGAATGCTACATTTTAATTTGCAGCCTCTGGAACAGAAGATGGTCTCCAAAATACCAATCAGCATGCTTGCTTCCATGGAAGTCAATCAAGTATGTGATAAATAATAACATGATACAGCAACTGTTTAACTTGAATATAATGCAAAGAGAACCAATGAATCACCAAATTCAAGAGATGGGTGTTTCGTTAAAAAAGGCCAACTTCACATTATCTCTTGTACTTCATCATTACGTTCTACAAACCTTCCAGAAGCAACTCGAGAAATCTGCATGTTCCATTTCATTATATAGAAGAGGATGGCATAAACATACAGTTTCTACCTGCCAATATGATGTGACGAAGGAAGAGGCCGCACAGCTGCAAGAGGATTCACTTGTACACTGAATGCAAGTTGCCAAAAGTCAAACAAAGTCCTACGAAGAGCTCCTAATCGTTTCTTCAAATTTCTGCATGATCAAAATAAATATATCAAGGCAAAATAGTTCAATTCACATTAGTCAGTCAGTCAGGTACTGAATCTAAAACTACTTAATATGCAATAAAGTGAGTGCCTTTTTAGATGCATTTATTTTAATGGTAAAGTTTAAAATTGTGGATACTGTAGCGGAAATGTCTTGCCCACATTGCATCCTACACCTCATACATAAAGAAATAATTAAAAACATTTATTTTAATGGTAAAGTTTAAACTTGTGGTTATTGTAGCGGAAATGTCTTGCCCACACTGCATCCTACACCTCATACATAAAGATTAATTAAAAACAACACCCGTTAAATGACACTGTTATACAAGTAAGGAAAATGTATGCCATTAATAAAAATTTGTTCTCAAATTTGTTTGTATTGCATAGCATTTGAGTACATTTTTAATATCATATAATCTTAATCAAATATCTCTATATATTGGACCAAACATTAATACTAAGAATTCCTCTAGCTGATTGTTTAATGCACTTCTTTTCCCAAGGGAGATTTAATTAAGAAAGATATGATACAAGAGTCCATATATACATGCATAGATGTAAACACTATCTAAACTTTAAAAATGTGGGGAAAATTATCATACAAAAAAACGGTTCTCTGTAGTTAGCTTGATAATCACATTAACACTTGGAATGTATTCATTAATTGCATAGCAGATGCAAAATATTTTTTTTAAAGGTGCAAGCAAGTAGACCAATGTGGTTGGATGAAAAGCAAGAGAGAGAGAGAGAATCATAGCTGCAATATAGCCATTTATACGTTAGTTTAATAACCCAAGAGTGCATGTAAGCAGGCAGCTACAGATATAGCATTCCAAGAAAGCAAGCAATGTAGTGAACACGTAAACAGAGAGATGGATGGATGGAAAGGGAATTTTTATGTTGTCACATGATGTGTATATAGAGGGAAGAAAAATATTTCACATATGAGAATGATCTCAAATGATTCTCCTTTAAACCAAAATAGTAATTACTGAAAAAGAAATCTCAATTTTCATACCTTTTTACAAACTCTCGCTTCCTTTTCAATCCGTAGGCAAGAAGAAACATTGTAGCAAAAATAAATATGATATTGCTCCAAGGCATTGCTATGTGCAGGTTACCCAGCCTCAGATTAATTGTCGGAAACCACAAGGAAAGTGATTCAAGCAACCTCGACATACTTGAGACAGCTTGATTCTGCTTGAGTGTTCCACAGATTTCAGTACTTTTTGTACGCTTGTTACTTTCTGTTGAAGCTTTGCCCATATTTAGAACTCCAGTTTCTACATTGTTAAGGAAATGATCTTTACCTTTAGATGCATCTTGTTTAGGGCTTGTATCAGAATTTGCTTCCTTGAGACTTAAAACTGACCTTATCTTCAGTGTCATATCCTGATATATTAACAGGAGATTTAAAATACAAAAAACACTAAAGAAGATTTGAAGAACAAAATACAAGAAGCACATCTTCATATACACATGAAACCCCTAATGTTAGTATAAAGAAAGAAAACAGGGAAATTCATTTTGGAGGCCTATGCATTTATAGAACATTTCAGATTTATAAATTACAAATATTGCCTTCAAATTAGACCATTGCAACATAACACAGTGCATATTGGAAAAAAAATTCATGTAATGTGCTTATCCTATTAATTCAAAACTAGAAGTATATAAAACATAGGTAAAAAAATATAACATCAACCAAGTTTATCTAGCATTATGGAGCATTGCTTCCAAACCACAACCCATGCTGAACATTAATGTTAGCCTTACTGCTAGCTTTGCTAGTGAAGTGACTCTTCGAATAACATGCAATGTCCCCTTCTGGAACTGCCCTAAATCTTGCTCTATAATCACAAATTCCATTCAAATAAGAAATGTATGATAGTTAGAGGTGTAACTTTATCAATCAAAATGCCATTTAACAAGATAAACCCTGAATCAATTTCTGCAACCTTATTAAACAATATTGGATATATATAAAACTTAATTATTTCCATTAGAGTTAGTAATCACACATATGAGTACAAATACATATAATTATCATAATTCATTAGATAGGTCATGTCACATATATATTTGTTTTTAGTATCAAATTACAATAGAGCTTGAATTAGGAAGCATGATAGGTTGGCCCGAAGCAATCCTCACACTAAGCCCAAGAGCGAACACTCACCATCTTGGTGCCAAGTGGTAGGCACATTGGACATCCATCATGGGGTGGTCTACCTAGTGAGATGCTTTTATCTGCACTCCCTATTCATGTTTTCTTATTCATTTACTTATGACTGAATATGATAGGTTGGCCCGTAGCAATCCTCACACTAAGCCCAAGAGTAGACACTCACCCTCTTGGACCCAAGTGGCAAGCACATTGGACATCCACCATGGGGTGGTCTTCTTAGTGGGATTCTTGTATATGCACTCCCTATCAATGTCTCCTTCATCATCCTCTTCTGACTGTGATTTCTCCAACAATCAACCGTCATAGAGGTTGGAAAGGAAATTGCAATAGGGTGCCCGAAAATCCCCCTATCTAAGCCCAAGAGTGGACACTCGCCCTCTTAGCACAAGTGGCAAGCACATTGGACATCCATCATGGGGTGGTCTACTAAATCTTCCCGAACAAGCTAAGCAAGATTATGAATGTTCAGGTGACCCTATCGCTGATGCCAAAGACAACTGATAGAAGATGATTTTGCTGCGAAGGCATGCTCAAGAGAATAACCTGTATCTACAAGTTTGTATAGACCATGAACCTCAATGCCAACAGCTACAGTAGTGTGTTCCGCACAATCAACAATCGAACACTTGTGTGCACTGAATACCACATCAAGCTGAGGAGAATGTCGCATGATCTGACTCACTGAGAGTAGGTTTAGTTACATGTCAAGAACGTCGTATACATTGAGGAATATGAGATTCCTCCCACCAGAATGTATCTAAACGTTGCCCTTGCCGACAATGGTATATTGTTCACCTCCTCCAAATATGATTGAATCAGTATAGGGAAAAAATTCTATAAACCAATCATACCTATGAGTGAAATTCCAAGAAGCACCATAATCTATATACAAGGCAGAAGATTTCACATTGTCAGCAGGTCTTTTAGCCATGAAGGTGTAAAAGGCAGACTCTTTCTTCTTTGTGTGCTCAGCAACATTGGCTTTAGGCTGAGACCCTCCTTACTTCCTTGTTCGGAAGCCAAACAATTGCGACAATCCTTGATCATATGGCCATATTTATGACAATAGTTACACTGAACCTTCTTCTTCGAACCATCCTGAGACTAACTAGAGCCCTTCTGCTGAGATGACTGAGATCCGCCTTTATCCTTGTAAACCGATTTGGCTGCAAAGGCTTGCTCTAAGGACGAGGTGGCACTGCTACCAAACTGTTGTTTCTATAAAGTGCTCATAGCATTTAGGTAGACTCTTCAAGGTGATGACTACCATATCTTCTTCCTCCATTTTCCGACCAATAGCTTCAAGTTGATCTTGAATGTCCTTAATCTTCGTGAGATGCTCCTGTAAGGACATACGTTCATCCATCATGATGGAGAACAACTAGTTCTTCAGGAAGAACGCTCGGCTCTTGTCGGATGTCTCATGCAATTCCTTTAGATGCTTCCAGATTTTTGATACTGACTTGCCAAAAGGAATTTGAGGCAATTGGTCATCTATGACAGAGAGCTTGAGAAGCATGACGGCTTCTCAATTCCGGTCATCAAACTTGTCCTAGTCTAATCCGGCTATGGTAGGACGAGTCTCTGTTCCCAAAAAAATATCCAGGCGGCGATATTCGAAGATTGTCAGCATGCGCTGCTTCCAGGTGTTATAATTTTTGTCATTGAATCTCTGACTACCTTCCAACATTAAGTTGGTCAATGACGCCATCTTGCATGTTTTCCAATGCATGAAAAATAAAAAACAAAGAAGAGGCAACAGCACAGAATCTGAAACACAAACCCCAATGCAAAAAACTGAGGCAAATGCAAGTACAGACTTCAAAAAATGACATACAAATGGCACGGATTTTGAGAAAAAATTCCAACTGACCTAGAAAAATCCGACAAAGACCTAGAAGAGCTCTCCAAAAACCCACAAGGAATTTGTAATCAAAATAATATTTTGACTTAAATTGAAGGGTCAAAACCCTAGTCAAAATTGTCAAAACCATAGCCAACCATGAACGAACCAAAAAGCTTTGAGCGGAGAGAAAAAATAAAACAGTCAAAACACGAGCTGAAGGAGGCAAGATAGTCTTGTCTGCAAACAAAAACCCTAACACAATGTCTGTAGTTGACCAAAGAACCGTTGGCAACAACGAAAATGACCAAAAAAGGGTCGTTAATACAGAAAATGGCGAGTTGCAGACAAAACGCAGGTTTTTACCGCAGAAATACATTCGAACCAGTCGCTTTCTAGTAGAGAAATCCTCTGATCTAGAAGCTCATGTCCAAAACGACCACACTGCTAGTCGTAGGGCAACAAAAACGGCGATTTTGGAGAAAAAACTACCCAAAAACGAAGCCCAAGCGCCTGCTAAAAAACAAACACAGGTTTCCAGAATGGAAGAAAACGGACCCGCATAAGCAGAGAGCCACGAAAATTGTCGCCCAAGAAAACCCTATTCAGGTTGAAGAAAAGAACCGCGACCCAAAAACTTTTCACAAAAAAAATCATTTTTCAAAAAACTGGAAAAATTTCGAATCAAAAAAACGAAATTTGTTTTTGGCATTCTAGCTCTGATACCATATTACTAACAAGTAATTGGTAAANGGACCCGCATAAGCAGAGAGCCACGAAAATTGTCGCCCAAGAAAACCCTATTCAGGTTGAAGAAAAGAACCGCAACCCAAAAACTTTTCACAAAAAAAATCATTTTTCAAAAAACTGGAAAAATTTCGAATCAAAAAAACGAAATTTGTTTTTGGCATTCTAGCTCTGATACCATATTACTAACAAGTAATTGGTAAAAATGATTTGTTGTATTAACAAATGATCAGAACGATCATTATATAGAATATACAAGGATACAAAAATAGCAAGTTTCTAAGAAGAAACTGAAGAAGATCGAAGAAACGATCTTATCTACATAATTTACATATTATACAAAGATGACCATTAAATAGCAATAAAATAATATTCTAATATAGACAAGCTATGAATTTTCTATAATTTTTGAAAAAAATCAAACCTCTTTGGAAAGTTTCAGACTTAAGTCTGAATACATTTGTATTCCCAGCTTGTATTTGGTCTTGGGGATTGAATTTGATCCCTCTAAATGGTCTGCAATTAATGCAAACAGGGATTAGTGGCTTAGGAGCTGTCCATGATTTTTCAAAAAAAATTGAACTTCTCATGAGTTTCATACTTTTGAGTCTGCAGACATCACACTTACATCCCTCTTGGCTGCCTCAGCTTGGTCTTGAAACTCATATTTTTATCCTTCAAACAGCCCGCAACAAGTTTCCACGTAATTTGATGACTAAAAAATTTGTAAGGATTTTTATGAAAATCGGCTCCCATAGAAGTTTTAGATTTTTTTTTGTATTAGATATCATGAAAGCAACATACAAAATAGTTCTGATCTCAGGTTGAGAAAGTCACTGCTACATGCTTACAACATACGTATGATCACGTCATCTAATACAAAATAATATATCTACACTACGAGGAGTATCAACACCACAGACTGATACGTCACAGCTATAGATAAAATCAGAAAGTACAATGATGATCCTGCTCAAAAAAAACAGTATATAGTAATCTAGAAGCATATCAAAAGAAGCACAGATTCTGTCCAATCACTGAATGACCCCCTCTGGATCTCTGTCGTCTCCAATCTTCACCACTCAAGCCACCCAACCTGCGGCCCCTTCCATCCATCTCAGCTCTTTACCATCTATGATCAGTTGCGCATAAGGGTGGTGGACTCTTTCTGCAACAGGGGGAGGGACAGCATCCTCTTCGTTGTCTTCAGCACCCTCCTCATCTTCTCCACCAGGAACAGCATCTGGGGTTATAACAGCAATCGGTACCACTGCTTCAGGAACATCTATAGGATTGCCTCGTCTTTGCAGTCTAAGGTCAGCCATGAAATTCTGCAAGCTCCTCTGTAGCTCTTCCCCATGTGTATCCATGTGAGATTTCTTCTCTAAAAACTCTTACCATGCCATCTTTAAGGTCTTCAAATTTCCTCCTATTGAGTCTCATTGTAGCTGGCACCTACAAAGCAATATCATGATAAATGAGTCTCCTGCGAGACTCGGTAAGAACTCTAGGTTTGCCACCAAATATATTATCATTCCTAAACTTCCAAATGATCCAAAGAATCTCTACTGAAAAACAAGACAAAAAGACTGTACAATGCTTCCTAAGGCCCAAGGTGCATCTAAATATAAGCTCAGTTACAACAATGTTATCATTAATGCAAAAGCCAAATAGTTTCCAAATTTCCTGTGCAAATATACAGCCAAAGAATAAGTGTAGAATAGTCTCAGGAGTTTGGCCAATTGAGCAGAGATTATAATCCCCATTCGGTTGTTTAAGTGGGAGACTATGGAGGATTAATCTCCACACAAAACACTTCTTTTTAGGTTCTACTAAACTGTCCCAGAGGTTAATGAAGATCCTGTTTCATTTATCAGCATCATACTTCAGACCCTAGCAGTGGTTTATATGTAGAAATATGTCTTCAGTGTCAGTCAGCAAGGAGTACAAAACTTTGGCCTTAATGCAATGGAGAGGAGTGCCATCCTTCCATTGATAAGACAAAAATCTAGAATCATCATGGTCACACAATTTGGGTAAGAAGAGAGCCTTGCAAGCCTACCTGATAATGGAGTATGCCCTCCATTAAGTCTGGGAGATGTTAAATCTGGGTTTGAGTTCTTCCCATTCAATAAGCAGCCCATCCTTCATAATGTCCCTCAACTTCTTGATGTCCAAACCTGCCCAACACCTGGTTGAGCAACCTTGCAGCATGGCTAGGGGTTTATCATTGTGTTTGAGGTCCCACCAAATGGATCTTTCCCCACACAATATATTACTACCATTGACAATACCATTGTTCCCAATAAGGTGCCTCACATGTTCCCAGCCCTTCCAGATAGATTTAAAAACTTCTGAACCAGCAACTATAATTGGAATCAAACCTGAAATAAGGTCACACATATGCAGAATCTTCCACGCAGAGCCCTTACAAGGAATGGCTCTAGAGATGTTATTCCTAACTAGTATCTTTCAAGGCTCATTGCCTTGTAGTGCTTTTATAATCCATTTAACAGCAAGGGTGATCCCTTGAACTCTAACTACATGTCTCTTCCGGTTGCCTCTGCCGTCAGACCACAAGTAGTTTCTAATCAATTTCTGAAGGTAGTTGAACTGGCAGTGATTAAACAACCAAGTAGATGAGTAGTATATATTGTAGGATGACAGAATTTTTTGACAAACTTGAACTGTCCCAGCAAGAGAGAGGTAATAATTGTCCCACTTGTTTAACTTCTTATCAATTTTCCTCCTGATCCAAGACCACATTTCCTTTGGATCAGGCTGAACAACAAATGGGATTCTGAGGTACCTAACTTGGTGTCTAAGCCCATCCCATTCAATTCCATATTTGAGCAACCAGTTGGGGGGATGGTCCTGCTACCCAAGCATGCATGACTTAGGGAGAAATATTTTACTTCCTGAGGCTCGGCAGAAAATATCCAATTTATTCATGAGTACTTCTAAGTTATCCTCCTCCAAGTCCACTAGAACAGTTGTGTCATCAGTGAATTCCACATTGGTTAGTCTCCTCATTAGGCAAGACAACCCCTTTAACCTGTTAATGTAAATAGATTTATAGCAAATGAAAAATGAATGCAATTTTATTTTGTATATTCACTAATATATGTCTTTTCTTTTCAGGTATGCAGCAAATAAAAGACTTTGAATTCACAACTGATATTTCAAGTATTAATACACAATGAGAATACGGAAGCATTACAAAACAAATGCTGATAGAAATACTTCTGAATTACTTGCTGATCGAATATGAGAAGACTTGCATAAACAATAACTAGTCTTCCGCGATAACTAAGCATAAACAATAACTCGTACCGATTCATGTCTAACCGATCGGTGATTGTGTTTACATCAAACCGATACTAATCGGTAATTGTATATTAACCAATATCAATCGGTATCGATGCCAAGTCAAACCAATACTAATCGGTGATTGTATATTAACCGATATCAATCGGTGTCAATGCCAAATCAAACCGATACTAATCGGTGATTAGATAACAATGGAATCGATGAAGCATATTGATAATCAGATTTGATGTCATTCAATCCTTTTAAAATAACAAACGAATGATTAGTTAATTATATTAATATTATTTTTTTCTCAATTATGAATGTACAAATATATATCAATATGCATAATAATAATATCTATTATTATTATATATATTGGTATGTATATGCATGTGCATAATTTAGTCTATTCTCATAATATTAATATAAGTGAACTATTTTATCTGATCGAAGCTACAAACATCAACACTCCCTCTTAGCTAGGGAAGAAAAAATCCATCAAGATGCAAATCACAATAAATCCATTAATTGTGAAAGAGAGGAGATATCACCTCACCGT
>MU226144.1:229500-248573 GCA_018584345.1 Thuja plicata
TCAAGGGACGATTTCTAGCATCTTTCCACCCATCTGAAACAATGGATACTCCTGACTCAATCCATAAATCCCTTATGGGCTTCAATTGATCATCAACCGCCTTGACCTCTTGATCCAACAAGGTGGTTCGTACTTTCTCATTACCTGGGCCCTTATACCCTCTTGGAGATTCATTGGCACTTTTCAACATCTGCTTCCAATATTGAGAGCGAACAACACTAAAAGGCAGACCATTTGCATACAAGCATCTTGCCACATCAATGTCGGCAAGTTCTCGACTCTGATTTTGAAATGCAGTTTCTAGTGGTCCCTTTCTTTTAAGTGTGTTTGTAGGGGGTGCTTCACTTTCAATGCAAGCTGAGGTAGTAAAAAAGGGGTGATCTTCTATCACAACATCTACAGAGTGGGGTTGCATTCCCTTTGCTTTTTTTTTTTACTTTTACTACTATTGCTTGTAATTTGTCTGCGTTCTCTCTCTTTTGCTGCCTCATGCTCTGCAATATATTGTAATACTGTTGCATTTGGTATAGGTGCTTCTTTTTTCCAGGGCATTTCTTGACTCCTCTTCCAAGGAATCCACACAAATGGCCTACCACACGATAATATGAACTATTCCTTACTACATCACAACCCCGACATTTCCAACGGAATCCACCACCTCCTAGAAGGGCACTTACAATATCAACATACTTCCACAAAGGAGAATCAGAAGGGGGTTCTACTCTTTGGTCAATATTGTGGTTGCCTACTAAGGAAGAGGTAGATGCCATTGTAGTTCCTTTTCCTATGGCAAGAAATTTGTATACATATTCAATATAAAACAAGAGAATGAAAATTTCTGGAAAATAATGGACAATGAAAGAGAATTGAAAATAAAATAAAATGCTTAAACAAGTTACAAAAACAAAAACTTGAAGCAAATGGAACAAGAACTTACCTCTTCCACTCATTGTAAGCTTGCAAAGGTGTAGAAATGAGGCACAATCACTTGAAGAAGGTCCACAAATCAAACTTTCAGCTCCTCCTTGCACAACCAAGCTCTTGCTCAAGACCAAATAACCTATTTGCACACCAGAAATGAGAATTAGAAGTAAAAACTTTAAAATCACCTTTTTAGGGTTGTGGACGCCAAATTTTTATTAAATTTGTCATAAAATTCCGTTTTTTTGAAACCGCGCGCGAAATTCGCTGCAAGTTCGCAGCAAATTCAAAATTTTGTTCGAAGTTCGTCTGGGTTCGACCGTCCGCAACCCGGGTTCGAACTTGGTCATGTGGTTCGAACCCTGCACGGACCCACAAGGGGACCGGACCCGGATCCCGAATTGGTTTGAATTTATCCAGGTCCGGGGGGTCCAGGGCCGAACCCGGTATCCTAGCATTTTTTGATGAGTTCCCAAAACCCTTGATTCCATGGGGCAAATCTTCACAAGCAAACGAAAAAACAACCATATAATCCGCATAGCAATAGATGTATCATGTAGATTAGGACTTGAAATGCCAGTTGCTTTCCGAGGTGCATCCCTAGCTTTTGGATGTTAATTTTGAATAGCTAGATTCAGATTCTAGCTAATATTAAAATTTTACTTAACTTAATATTTTAATTTATATATTTAATTTAAATTAAAATAATATCGATTAAGCACTTGGCCCTTTGCAATGTTTAAACGTCTATGAAGAAACAGACGTTACTTATAGGGCCTGTCCTATACTTAATTATTTCTCCTTTTTGGCGCCAAGAATATATGAAGCGTGTGGTTCCAAATCTAGCCGACCTTGCATTGGAAATATTATTACCTCATATATATGAGGATTTTGGACATTGTAAAATATATACATTTACAACACACTTGTGAATTATATTGCTAAACATCAAATTTCTTCAGCAACAATTCGATCTGCTCCAACAGTGAATTCGATCTACTCCAACAGTGAATGTTGATTTGATTCAACAGCGAATACATACTGTGATTTTCTCTAAACAGTGGATATGCAAGACACAGCAAGTTCACTTACACATAGTGCATTGATTCATACACATCCATCTATCATCTGGCCTTCGGATTGATTGATTAGAGATCATTACAACTTTGAGATCTGTTGCAGCAATTTCATCTAACCGATATCTCCTTCATTGATGATTTGCTTGGCGATTGCACATCTACATAGATGGTATCATTTGATTTGCTTCATTGATCCTCGATCTTCAGCAAATCTGGAATAGTGTTTCTAGTCAGAGGTTTGGGGTTGTAACATTGTGAAGCAACAATAAAGATCTGGATTTGAATGCTGGGTTTTTCCTCCAAGAGGGAGGTTTCCCAACGTAACTTCTTTGTTCTTGTGTCTTTTTATTTGATTTGTTTATTTAAATATTCTAATTTAATTGTTCATTAGATCTGATTACTAAAAATAACATGGTATCAGAGCCAAGTTCTTACTAATCGTGATCATATCTAAACCATTATACTTTAGATTTGTTTTCCTTGTTGTTTTCAAAATGGTGACAGGGCTCAAGGTAGAGGACAGATTGGAAGGGGCTGTAAATTTCACATCATGGAAGGTTTGTGTGCTCCTTGCCTTAGAGGAAAACGATCTACTCCAATTCATGCATGGGCCAGCACCTATTGAACCATCTGACCCGGATGAGCTAAGTCAATTCAAAAAGAATGCATTAAAGGCAAAGAAGATATTGATTGACTCCGTCAAAGACCATCTGGTTCCAGTCATCTCCAAGTTGTCTTCTGGTCGTGACATGTTCAAACAACTTGAAGGGATGCATGAGATCAACAACCTAAGCAAGGCTCTTACTCTGAGGAGGCAACTTCTTCAAATCAAAATGGACAAGGGAGAAACTGTAATGGCCTTCTTCATGAGGATCGCTGAATTGAGAGATCAAATTCAAGCTATGGACGGAGAAGTGGCGGACAAGGACCTTGTTATGCTAGCTCTCAATGGTCTACCTTATTCTTGGGAACCATTCATTCAAGGTTTGAGTGGTAGAGGTATTCTTCCTTCTTTTGATTGTCTTAGAGCTGATTGTATTCAAGAAGAATCTCGCCTAAATGCTAGAGGATTCAGAAGTTCTTCTTCTTCTTTAGATAACCAAGTTCTTGCAGCTCAATCCTTTAAGAAAGGTGGAAATTGGAAGAAGAACAACTTCCAAAGAAACAACAATTTCAGATCTCAAGAAAACAATGATTCAAGGAAGAGGCCTAAGGATCTTTCTCACATCCATTGTTTCAGATGTGACAAATTTGGTTGCTACACCAAAGAATGCAAGATTCATCTAAATCATCAAGAAGCACACGTCAATGAAGTTGATGACAAGGAAAACAAGGAAGACTTTCTTTTCATTTATGTTTTCTCTAGTAATATTCCTACTGACAGTGACACTTGGTTGATTGATAGTGGTGCTTCCAGGCATATAACAGGTTATAGGAATCAACTTACAGATTTGACTGAGAAGGAATCAAATCTTCACATGGTCATTGGAGATGATGCACAATACTTTGTATGAGGTTTTGGCAACACAACTCTCAACTTGGATTCTGGTATTTCATTAAAGTTATCTGATATCTTATTTGTTCTCAAAACTAAAAGTAATTTGATTTCCATTTCTACTCTAGAAGATAAGGGTTATCAAATTGCATTTTCTGAAGGTAGAGTTTTAGCCTGACCTAAGAAATCTAACATCAAATCTGCTAGAGTAATTGGTAGAAGATTTGAAAGCCTCTGCAAGTCTTCAGCTCGTCCATTTCAGGCTCTTATTAGTTCCTCAACCAAGTCTAGTGATCTTTTGCATCGGAGACTTGGTCATCTTCATTACCGTGCTCTTCCTACTCTTGAAAAGATGATCAAAGGTATGCCTAAACTTAGTCATGTTCATGATGATGTATGCAAAGGATGTGCAATAGGTAAAAACATTAAAAGTTCATTTCAGAAAAGTGAATCTAGATCTAAGGAAAAACTTGCTCTTGTTCATTCTGATTTATGTGGTCCAATGTCAGTTGCATCTTCTAGTGGCAGTTTATATTATGTCACGCTCATAGATGATTTCTCTAGAAAGACTTGGATTTATTTCTTAAAGACAAAAGAATCTAATGAAGTCTTAACTAGGTTCAAAGAGTTTAAATCCCTAATTGAAAATCTTTCTGGTAAACGAATTAAGATTCTTAGATCTAACAATGGAGGTGAGTACACCTCAAGTGTCTTTTATGATTTTTGTGTAGAAGCAAGGATCAAGAGGGGTGTGTTCCCTACAATCCTCAGCAAAATGGAATTGTTGAAAGGAAGAATAGAACTATTATTTAGTCAACCAAAGCTATGATCCATGATCAAAATCCGCAATTGTTCCTTTGGGCTGAAGCTGCTAGGACTGTTGCTTACATTCAAAATAGACAGCATTCTAAAAGACATGACTCCAAAAGAACCATTCACAAGAGTAAAACCTGAAATCAGCCATTTGAGGATCTTTGGAAGTCCAGTCTACATTTACATTCCCAAGGAGAAAGAACCAAATTGGAACCATCTGGTAAGAAATGTATACTTGCTTATAGTGAGAATTTCAAAGCATTTAGAATCTATATTCTAGGTCAAAGGTATAATGAGGTAAGTAGAGATGTTACTTTTGAAGAGAATATTGCATTAAGAAAATCTAAAAGTTCTTTGATTGAAGATGAAAATGGTATTAACGAAAATCATGAGATGGATGTTGATGATGATGTTGAGTTTCAGAGGGAGTCTACAGGGCCTCCCGATCATGGTCCTAGCAGCATCACCGTAAGCAAGAAAAGACCACTTTGGGTGAAGAACACAATACAAGAGGTTGGACGATTTGCTGCTCCTCCTAGCACTTTTCGAGAAAGTAGGAGACCTCAAGCCTTCTCCAACTATGTGGCCTTGTTGTGCAACCTCACTGAGAGTGAACCCGCCAATGCAAAGGAAGCTATGGATCAGCTTGAATGGAAGAATGTCATGGATGAAGAATACGAGTCCATCATCAAGAATGATGTGTGGGAGATTGTGCCTAGACCCAAAGGTAAGTCTGTTGTATCCTCTAAATGGTTATTTAAAATTAAGCATTTTGTTGATGGTAGTATTGAGAAATTTAAAACTAGATTTGTAGCTCGTGGTTTTTCTCAAAATGAAGGTATAGATTATGAAAAAACCTTTGCTCTTGTAGCTAGATATATTTCTATCAGGTCTATTATAGCCATTGCTGCAGCCAAAGGTTGGAAGTTGCATCAAATGGACGTTAAGACTGTTTTTCTCAATGGTATCATTGAGGAAGAAGTCTATATTGAGCAACCTGAGGGATATGAGATCCACAAGAAAGAAACCCATGTGTGCAGGTTGAAGAAAGCTCTCTACGGTTTGAAACAAGCTCCTCGTGCATGGTATGAAAGAATTGATAAGTATTTGACAGACTTAAGATTTTGTAAGAATGATGTTGATCCTAATCTTTATTTTCAAGTTCTTAATGATGAGATGTTGATTTTGGTCTTATATGTTGATGACTTATTTCTAACTGGAAAAGAAGATCTAATCATTAGGTGTAAGGAGTTAGCTTCTGAATTTGAAATGAAAGATTTAGGACTTATGCATTATTTTCTTGGCTTAGAAGTCTGGCAAGGGCCTAATGAAATTATGTTAAGTCAAGGAAAATATACTATAGACATTTTGAAAAGATTTAGCATGTTGGATTGCAAACCTATGTCTACACCTATGGAGAGTAATCTGAAAAAGTTGAGTGCATGTGCAGAAAATTCTGATTTTGCAGATGCTACAGAATACAGGCAGCTGATCGGGTCCTTGATGTGTCTAGTTAATACTAGACCGGACATATGCTATGCTATTAATGCACTCAGCCACTTCATAAACAAACCTAAGCATTTTCATCTTGTTACTGCTAAACACATATTGAGATATCTACGTGGCACAGTTGACTATGAGCTGAAGTAGTCTTCCAACATGATTACCTTGGAAGGATTTTGTGATTTAGATTGGGCAGGCGATGTCACCAGAAAGAAGAGCACTTCGGGTTTATGCTTCAGTTTGGGATCCGCCATGATCTCCTGGGCCAGCAAGAAGCAGTCTTCAATGGCCTTGAGTACAGCTGAAGTTCAGTACATTGCAGCAAGTGTTGCTTCAAGGGAAGCAGTATGGCTTTGTAAGCTTCTTACTGGGTTGTTTGGACAACCATTGGATCCTACCATTATTCATTGTGATAATCAGAGTTGTATAAATATGTCTGTCAATCCTGTGTTACATGACAGATCTAAATATGTGGAAACTCATTATCACTTCATTCGACATATGGTGCAGAGAGGTGCCATCCAGCTGAAGTACACAGCACTGCTGAGCAAGTGGCAGATATTCTTACCAAGCCACTTAACAGGGTGAAGTTTGAATACTTCCATGAAAGGCTTGGACTTGTAAAGATACATGCTATTGTTGAGAGGGAGTCTCAGCTTCATTGATGTATCTTGATTATGTATTTGTATTTACCACCCTTTGCGGGCAATGCAAGGTGGACATTGTATTAGATGTACTTTGAATCTTCTTTGAGAGAAGAAATGTAAAACCACCCCCTGCGGGCAATGTAAGGTGGCAAAGTTTTCATCACCCTCTGCAGGCAATGCAAGGTGATCCTCTTTGAGGCTTGTCCTCTTCCACCCTCTGCGGGCAATGTAAGGTGGATCCATCCTCTGCGAGTAAGCACGATGGAGATCATAGAAGGAGTCCATGATATTGGCTAGAACCCTCCCTAACTAAGAGGGAGTGTTAATTTTAAATAGCTAGATTCGGATTCTAGCTAATATTAAAATTTTACTTAATATTTTAATTTATATATTTAATTTAAATTAAAATAATATCGATTAAGGGTTAGGTCCTTTGCAATGTTTAAACATCTATGAAGAAATAGACGTTACTTATAGGGCCTGTCCTATACTTAATTATTTCTCCTTTTTGGCGCCAAGAATATATGAAGCGTGTGGTTCCAGATCTGGCCGACCTTGCATTGGAAATATTATTACCTCATATATATGAGGATTTTGGACATTGTAAAACATATACATTTACAACACACTTGCGAATTATATCTGGTAAACAGCGAATTTCTTCAGCAACAATTTGATCTGCTCCAACAGTGAATTCGACCTACTCCAACAGTGAATTGCGATTTGCTCTAAACAGTGGATATGCAGACACAGCGAGTTCACTTACACACAGTGAATTGATTCATACACACAGTCATCTATCATCTGGCCTTCGGATTGACTGATTAGAGATCATTACATCTTTGAGATCTGTTGCAGCAATTACATCTGATCGATATCTCCTTCATTGATGATATGCTTAGCGATTGCACATCTACATAGATTGTATCATTTGATTTGCTTCATTGATCCTCGATCTTCAGCAAATCTGGAATAGTGTTTCCCATCAGAGGTCTGTAGCTGTAACATTGTGAAGCAATAATAAAGATCTGGATTTGAATGCTGGGTTTTTCCTCCAAGAGGGAGGTTTCCCGAGGTAACTTCTTTGTTCTTGTGTCTTTTTATTTGATTTGTTTATTTTCTAACTTAATTGTTCATTAGATCTGATTACTAAAATTAACATTGGGTACTAGTCAAGAGTCCCGAAAGCAACAAGGAAACTGGCCATGCAAAAGAGGCTCCTCTAACCAATAAATAACAATCTAATTTTTGCAATTATTTATTTTTGTATGCCAGCTAGTAAAGCTCTCTGGTCAAAGGATCCATGATGTACTGCCTAGTCCAAAAATCAAAGATTGTTTAAGACATAGTACAGAAACAGAACAAATAATTGTTTGGTAACATTTTTGAGAAAAAAGCAAAGTTGGATGCAGAACTGGAGATCATTCAAGAAAAAAATGCAGAAAGAGGAAGATGCTGACAAATTAACCATGGAGGAAGAAAGCTCAACAAACCAGTTACACAATGCCCTTGGAGTAAACTCACAGAGAATGGAGATATCCACAAAACAATTCAAGGAAAGTGCACCTTCTAATACTCCAGAGGTAAATGGTCTGCATAAGGTGACTACTATAATTACAAGGAAAATTACTCCCAAAGGACCTGATACTCCACTGCTCCGAACAGGGTGTTTGCATCCTTCGAAAACCACTCAGGCTTGGCTCCGATAATCAAAGCCGAATGTCATATAAGAAATTGCAGTTTTCCCATACTAAGTAGTGAGGTACCTCCCTGAAAAGTGGCTTTGAATATTGTCCTCCAAAGGAATCTGATTAATGCCAACATAATTGAATAGCATAGTTCTTCCAGCTCCCCCTGATCATCCAAGAATCCCCTAGAAGAGGCCCTCACCGAAAGAGAAGAAAAGTAGAAGGAAATAGAATTAAGCTTGTGCCCATCCCCCAAACCCTCTAATTGGTGAGCGCTTTCAAAAGATATGACCAAACTATCTACTCTTCCCCACAAAATGCATAAAGCATCCATGATACTATCTATGCTTTGACAACTAAATCTTGATGCATTACTAGCCAAACAACTTGACAACACCATTGCCATCTCACTTTAGGATACTTGACCTAACAGTGCATGTTCAACTAGAATCCAATTGCGTTAGATTATCTTACATGATTCTACAAATCCTTTGTCTTGCAGTTAAATAAGGCCTTTCCAGTGCTCCACGTTTAATTTTCATTCCCTCCAATATGGTGCAGAATGCAATTGCAAATTTGGAAAGACAATTCTCAAAAATCATATTAGTGTTCAACAAGGATGTGTACCTGGGGTCCAGGTGATTTCCCCAACATACTAAACATTCTGGGGATGTGGAGGAAACATCTTTTTTCAAGATGGACAGACCTATTGGTGCATAAAAATACAAAAAAGTAACTTTTTAGGGAAAATCACTAAAGTATCCCCTGAAAGGTTACAAGAGAGAGAATTTCACAACATTGTACTTACTTTTTAAAATTAAAGCTAGTTTATTCAATTTATTATAATGGTCAACCTTAAAATTCAGGAAAAGTTTTTTTGTCCCTGAAACCACATCCTCAAATCCCCCCCATCTGCAAATTCAGAGAAATAGTGCTTATACAGCTATTGAAAAGCTGAGTTTTCAGATGTTATCAACATTTGAACCCTCTTTAGGTCCTGCCAAAAAAGTCACTATTGACCCTTACTATTCCAAAGAGCTCCCTCGTAGAACAAGCCTGCCCCTTTAAACTTTCTGCCTACAATAAAAGGTGGAAGCCCAGCTTGTCTACTCTATGTATTGAAAGCTCAAATGCTCTTAAGTGGTATGAGCCAACATTGCAAATCATATCACAGTGCTGCAAAGGCCCTCTAATTAAATGTAGGTGGTGCAAATTAGTTATTTTGTGGCAAATAAGTACTTGCCATGAAGCCTTATCCATCACTACTATTATAATCCACCTTCATGCAAGGAATATATTTCAGACATTTTGGGGACACGGGACATTGAGGACCCATACTCCCCACATCCCCAATTTTATGCATTTATTCTTATGCCCTTGAGATTATTCAGAATTATTTTGGAGCCCTAGAACCATAGTTTGCAGAATCGGACTCGGAGGGTACTAAACAAGCCCAAATTTTTTGACTCGGCAACTAAGAAAGCGCTTAAATTTAAATTTATTAAAGAAAAATGTTTTTGTTGCAAAATTCAATTACAAAATGTATTGAATTAAAAATTGACATCTCGGAAGAGAAAACGCATGGTTTTATAGCAAAAACAATGAGTGAAAAATGTGTTTTAACTCACATTTTACCTGCACATCAACATTTTTACCCGTGTCTTCCTACATCCAGAGAAACACAAGAGTTAAACTTGTAAAAACTCACCTAGCAAAAAAAATAGTGAGTACTCGGCAACTCAGAGAGTACTCACAGAGTTTACAAACTATGCCTAAAACCATTTCCTATCTTACGACGTATTTGAGAGCATTTTAGTGCCCCTCGGATATCAAGGGACATCCCCAAATCTATTGAAATCATTCCTCCAACATTAATGGTGTAGACTTGCTGTTCGGTGTGTTCAGTGTCATGATGTACTTACATATGTATGTATGTATGCATGTACATAGGTGTGTATGTATCTATGCATATATGTAAGTGTGCATTTATGTATGTAGGTATGCATGTATGTAGGTAGGTGTGCACATATGTATGTATGCATGCCATGTCACAAGGTTTGAGTTCGTATTCAACAACAATAAAACTCAGAAGAAGTTCGGCAAGGGGAAAAAGTTTGAAAAAAAAAATTGTGATTGAATTCGCCCCATTATTTTGATTTTTTAAAATATAAACACTAAACTCATAAAATAAAACAATATTAGATTAAATTTGAACACATTATAATAAATTTTAGAAATTTATAGTATAAATATGTTTAGAAAATTTAATTTTAATAGCATTAATAAATATATTAAATAACGGATATATTATATTTAAAAATCTAATTTTCAAATTAATAAAATTCAGAAGAAGCACTCTATCAAGTGGGAGTGGTGCTGTTTGGACAAAATGTATGGGAGTTTGGAGTTTAAAGATTGAAGGATGCATGGAATAGTGCTGCTTGTTAAATGGATCTTTAAAGATTTGGAGGGGAGTGAGCCCTGGAAGGTCCTGGTCGCAAACAGTATTCAGCTTGAAGTCCCTAAACAGGCCAATACTTGGAAGATGCTTCCTTTTTGCGACTTACTAACTTGCAACTTTCAAATTGTTCCTGCAGAGTCTGCTGTCTTTAGAAGTATTTGGAACGAATGGGAATTGGTTAAGAGTAATGTTAGTAATAGAGGTATTATGGATTGTAGCAATAAACTGCATGTTTATAAATCTATATGGTGGACCTTTGAGCATAGAGGTAAACCTTTACCTTTGCTACAAGGCTGTTCTGCTACGAGTTGCTCCTATAAAGGTATCGGGACTTTTATTGATATTGTTGTTAAGGGTCAACTAAAATCTTGGGCCTCTTTGAGTTGTGAATATGGTACTCCTTCCAACTGGACGACCTACTCTATTAGAGAGGCATGCAGATTTATTCAGTTACCCAAAGATTGTATCTAGGATAGTGATAGCTTTAAATAATCCAAATGGTATGATGGTACCAATATTCAAAAAGTAAATGCCAAATTGATTTATAAAACATTATGTAATATAACTTCTACGTTTAAATACCTTGATATGACATGGAATGTGACTCGGACTAGTAAATAGTGGCATAATATTTTTAAACAGCTCTGGTCTAACATCCTTGAACTGAAAAAATCATGTTTTGAATGGCTTTTAATTCTTCAAAAACTGCCCTATAAAATTAGTCATTCTAATATTGAGATGTGTAGCATTCGCAGGCAGCCTAAAACAATAAGACATTTTTTTAACTGTTTCTATGCTAAAGAACTTTGGAACTTATTATGTTTTGACCTTAAGGGCTGGGAGGGCACGATTAATTGGAAAGACATATTATTGGGAATGTGAGTAAATTGAATAAACATGGCAATTTATTATGGTTAGTATTTTCTAATAAAGTTTTATGGCTAATATGGATTGCAAGGAATGAGAAAAAATTTCAGGGTGCAAAGAGGTCACTTACTGAGTCTTGTAAAATTAAAAATACTCATGTTTTACAATGTTTCATTGCAGGTCACTTTGACAATGGAAATATCCAAGTTCAGGTTTATGAAGTTGTTGGAAGAGGGCACTATAATGGTCAACAACTCAGAGACAAGGTATGGGCAGACATGACCCTTCAACAAGGCGGAAAACAGTTTATTTTTGAGAGGGTACCTAGTCCTCCTGATGAGATATAATGGTGCTTACCTCCTAACAGCAGACAATGCTAGAATGTAGATGTTAAGTGTTCTGTCATGTGGATATGTACAAGGCTGAAGATAGGCTTATCATAATGTTTTGTTTCTTTTTAGTAGCTGCTTCTTTATTATGTATGTTATTCTATATCAGCAGCATAGTCATTATAGTACAGATATTGTATGAGTTTGCAGACACTGCTAGAATGTAGCTGTTAAGTGTTTTGTTATGTGGATATGTACAGGGCTGAAGGTAGGCTTGTCATAATGCTCTTTCTTTTAGTAAATGCTGCTTTATTATGTATGTTATTCTATATCAGCGGCATAGTCATTATAGTACAGATATTGTATCTCAATGGTTTTTAAACTATCTCAAATTTTTTTTAAAAATCTAATTTAAATATTTTAGAATATGAAATTTGATTTGAAAAAACAAAACTTAAAAATTAAAATCTAAATATTTAATATCAAATAAACTACTGGATCCAACCTGATACTCCACTGCTCCGAACAGGGTGTTTGCAAATGGCAGCCAGTGCCACTATAATTCGTAATATGGTGCGCCTTGATACCCCACAACCCCACCATAGGAATTTCTCAATCCATGCCTAGGCTTGTGCAGAGAGAAAAGCCTGAATAGGCCTATGCATCAACAGGAGTTATAAAAAGCGTTTTTTTAAATGTATTTTATTAAAAACAAACTATGCGCTTCACCAGTAGGAATAGAAAACAAAATTTTTAGTCATATTTTGAAATCTGCTGAATTTTGAATTTCATGGCCAAAATTCAGCAAACCCTATGACTAAGTATATATGTGTGTATATTTATACATAAATACATACATATGTATGTATATACACACATATATTTGTACATATATATATACACATACATACATATACACATATATTTGTACATATACATAAATACATACATATGTATGTATATACACACATATTTGTACATATATATATATACACATACATACATATACACATAAACATGCATACATATGTATATATGTACATATGTATGTGTATATACACACATACATGTGTGTGTGTGCATGTGTGCGTGTTCCATGGTGTTTCAAGGATGGGGTGGAGGGGACAATAGGGACACATTTCTTGAACAACAATCCAAGGGGATTTTTTGGGGGACACTAAGGGGACGACAATATTATAATGTCCCCTTCCTAACCAGTTGACAGAGTCAACCGTTAGCCTGTTCAGTCGGGTTTCCGTAGGCTATTGAGTATGATAATAGGGAACTCTAGTGGTGATTTATCCAGGTTTGGACTTAATTCTATATTTAAGGTGGTCCAAAATTTTATTTTTTAATAACAGACGGTCTTAGGTGAAGATTAAAATATTTCACTTATGTTATTTAAAAATTATTAAGTTAAGTCATTTGAGGGTCCCATCAACATAAAGTCAATTTAAAAAGGGAATTCCTAGGAGTGAGCGCCCAACCTAGAGAGTCATAAGGTGTTTTTTTAACAAATTAAAAAGAGGGGACCTAATGTGGTGTCCAACCTAGGGAGATATACAGCTAAAAATAAAATAAAAATAAAATGTTTTTTCCTTCATTTTTGCCATGGGAATTAGGGCTGAAGTTGGTGCCCTTTTTGAAGGAAAATTGGAGCCATTGTGCATTATTCAGGGTATTCAGATTTGGAGTTTTGGCTGCAGCTTCTTGGGAAGCTTTCTTCTAGGTTAGTGAGGACAAAACCCCTCTCTGATGACATCTTTTGTGCTGTTGAGAGATACCATATGGGAGATTTGAGATTATTACCTTGTAGGCAACATGTGGGTTCAGCAGAATAATTAAATCATTCAATAAGAGGGGCTGTTGTAGATCTGTAAAAGCTGAGATTGGTCAGGTTTAGAAGGGTTTAATCAGACCAAATTGTGTGGTTCTGAGCTGCAAACATTCTTCCATCATTTCGTTGGCAATTGGTACTCAGAATTGGAGGTGTGGCACCCAGATCTGGGTGTTTGCAGATCTGATTTAATTACAGCAGTGGTTCCTAGTCAGCAAGGGCTTTTTAATGAACTGGGTTGCTGTTGTATTGACGAAAAATCCATTATTCTGATCAGCATCTAAATCTGGAAAATTCTGCTCCTATGTTGCATGTTATTTGTGTTAATTCAGAATTTGCATTTGCTGCTATTTATTATCATTTCCAGCTGAATCATCAACAAAACAAACCCCTTCTGCACCTTCTTTCTAGTCTGAAAGATCACAAAAAACAACATACGATTATTAATTAAAAAGAACAGCAGGGCATCATATTACAGTGTTATCAGAGCACAGTTTTCCTACCATCGAATGGGTTAATGTGCTTCTATGAACAGCAGTGAGAGAAAAGAAAATGCCAGGAAAGACTAAGGAAACAGGAGGAAGATTTTTGGGGACAATGGCATTCAAATCTAGAAGAACAGCACTCAGAGAACCATTTTGAGCAATCATCACATTTAGAGAACATGGGTGAAAGAGGTGAAAGAGTTAACCAGGAACCAGATTGCACAGCACTCTTTTTGGATGCCTTTCTTAGTAGTCAAGAGAAAACAAATCAGTATATTGCACAGTTGGTTGACACAGTAGCCCAAATAGGTGTCAACAATCAAGGAATTGATGAGCTGAGAGATGAAGAGGATCCACCCAGAGCTGCAATTCAGCCCCACCAAGCAACTTAAGCTAGACCTCTTATGCCCTTCTTTCCACCCAGAGTGAAACCTCCAACATGGAATGATCTTACATGGTTGATTTACGAGAGGAGCTTAGACAGGATTGGGTTTTCTGCAGGTCCATATTTTCAATGTGATATATCCCTACGAGATTATATAGATCTTAAAATGAGGCATATGCCCAACAGGGGTAATAGGGAACAACATAATGACTTGTGCATGAAGGTTGGGAAACTTAACCTACCCTATTTCCATGGATCCAAAAAGTGGACACTAATCTCAATCTCAACCCTATGCCCGAAGAAGAGTCTATAAAACATATTGCGTTGCACTTGGACAGGGTTGCTCATGACTGGTAGCATCATGGTATGATCACCACGGGTCATGCAGAGATCACATCCTATGCAGTGTTCGCTAAGAGGATCATTGTGAGATTTGATAAGAAGGATCCAGAGCTACATTTTAAGGAACTAGCACAGCTGAAACAGTGGAACTTAGTAGATGCATATGTTGCTGATTTTCAATGACAATCAGTCTTGGTGACGGATATTTCTGACAGGGGACTTGTTTTGCCATCTATAGATGGGTTACAGACACCTTTGAGGGGATGGATTAAGGCATTCAATCCTCCTACCGTATGAGAAGCAATTAAAAAGGCCGGAGATATGGAGACTACCACCTCCAGGAGCAAATTTCAATCCAAGGATTTCCTACAAAAGGAAAAAAAACAAAATGTATTTTCAAAGCGAATCACATCAGCCACAAAGTGATTCAAGGAGGTTGGACAATGAACAATCGAATGATCTCAGTCCGAGGAAATTGTGTTTCCATTGTAGGAAACCATGGGATCCTTCACATAAATGCAGTGTGAAACCTAAAGCAAAACAAGAGCATTTTTCTGCTGATGAATTAAGAAAATTCAGATCAGTAATCTATTTCAGGGAGTAGAGAAGAGGAAAAAACTTCAAAAGAAGAGCCCAAGGAAGATAGGACCCTTGCCCCATGTTTGCCCTCAGCGGTAAACGGGATTTAACCGAGACATACACCAAGCAAAGTATTAACAAAGAAAGTATAACAGCATTATATTCATTGATTCATCACCATGTACAAAGGTATTTCATATATCATCATCTGAACATCCTTACTTAAAAGAGAAAAATATACATATAGTGCCCGAGGGGATGTGAGGCGAACCGTCGCATCCATGTAACTCCCTCAGACAGACCAACCGTTTAACTACCCAATTTACCGGACAACATCATCCCCCCTAAAAAGAAAGTCATCTCCGGACGACAACATACAAAATGTTGGGGACGTCATCACACTAAGGGAATGATAGCAAATACAAAATTGACGACTAAGAAGTAGAAGTAGGGGGCTGAGGAAGCGTCCCTAAAGAGGTTGGGCGACCATCACTGCAGCCTCCTGAAGGTCCTGTTGCTGCTCCTCGACCTCCTTCTGGGCGCGGACTAAACTAGCCTCCACAGTCTCTCTCAGAAGTAGCTACAGCTAACCGCTACTAAAATGTCTTCGTCTCCCTTACCAGTTTATCTTCCAAGGCCACTCGTGATCCCTGCTCCGCTTCCATCTCCTGTGTCCTCTGGGCTAAGTCTTGCTCCACTACTGCCAATCTGGTAGCCATCTCCTCCCGAGCTCTCTCTGAAGCCACCAATGCAGAGACCACGCCTTTAGCATCTCAGGCGTCTCCACAGCCCTTGCTCAAAACACTATCCAAAGGCAGTCGGGCACTCCTGCTGTACAAATGTCAAAAGACGCTGCAATTCCGAAGTCACGTCCTTGAGGGCCTGAGCCATCCATCACCCTTCGGCTACCATCCGACACCCTCCGGCTACCATCTGACGCCCTCCAACTACCAAGTCAGCCAATGATGGTGTGTGCAGTCACTGCCTCCTTCGAGTCTGTTGCTTTCTTTTTCGAACTCCTAGCATCCATGGCGCCTGCAACCTTCACTCCCAAGGGTAGTACCGTAGCTTCCTTGTCCATGTTCTCCAACTGTTTTCTCCAACTTTGTTTGCCAGCTGAATCCTTAACCGTTTCTTCTGTTCGATTGTAATGCCGTCAATAACAATCACTTTATTCAACGCCGTACGGAATTTCTCTCCTCAATTATTTACATTCCATCGTTGTCCGTATGGTTTACAATGAAATGTTGTTGTCTTTTGTACCGTCCATACACTCTCCTTGGTTAAGAAAATAATAATGTTTTCGTTTCATCATACAGTGTCCGCGGTTTAATAAGGGAAGTGTTATACGGTCTTATACTACCGTACGGTCAAGCATCGGACGATACACCCGTTTTCCGTACAGTCGTACGACTTTTTTTTTTTAAAAAAATATATATATTTTTTTTTAACAAAAAAAAAATTCCCAAAAAAATTTGTCTGTACGGTTGCAGGTCGTACAGTACCGTACGGATTTTCAATTTTTTTTCAATATTTTTTTTTTTCAACTCTCTTGGTCGTTGGCAACTTCTTGGATTTTATTAGGACCTAGCCACTTTACTTTAAATTTGCCAGGTTTAATTTCATTTCGCCCATTAAACTTCAATACCAACTGACTGGGTGTAAACTTCATCCAACGAAGGTGCTTGTATTTTCTCCGTTGTTGTGCAACCTCAGTTGCCCATTGGGCTATCATTCTTCTTTCATCTAATTTATTGAGAGTGTGCAGTTGCTCCCTCAAGCTTTCCATGTCATTGAGTGTGTTTTCAATGGCGATCCCAATGCTTGGAACCATAAATTCTATAGGAACCACGGTCTCTCGCCCGTAAATTAGGAGAATAAAGATTTTGAAGGTTGCGGTCTTCCACTCAGGATTCCAATCGTTGCCGACAAGAATGATCTTAGGTTC
Organism: Thuja plicata; assembly: GCA_018584345.1. NCBI lineage: Eukaryota > Viridiplantae > Streptophyta > Pinopsida > Cupressales > Cupressaceae > Thuja > Thuja plicata. The sequence continues at coordinate 246,880 of MU226144.1, forward strand.
CTCTTGCCCAGATTCATTGGTTTGACAGACAACTTCTTATGCCCTTCGCGGACTTTCGCATCCCCTTGTATTCACCGTACTCCAGGGGAAATGTTTTCGGCTCGTCCTCAATACTTAGAACATTGCATGCTGGTCGGAAGAGTTCGTAATCCTCTATTTGCCAATGGAAGAGACCGTTCATGGAGTCGGCGTCATCTCTTGAACACTCTTCCAATTCTAAGATGCCTTCTTCGTTAGGTTCCATACAACTCCTTCATCCCTTCAGCCGTTCTCACTGTCAGATTCTGAGTCTGAAGAAGAGGCTATCTCTTCGCTCACCATCTGGGTGCGAAGGTCAATGGTGAACTTCCTCCCCCCATTCTCCATTGAGAGGGTGTTTTTCTTCCAATTGTGGTTTACATTCGCCGTGACCAACCACCCTCGACCCAGAATGGCATCGTAACCCTTCTTTTTCAAGGTTATCACCACAAAGTCTAGTACAAATGGTTGCGAGCCAATGGTGACCCGTTGTGCCATTAGTGTTCCGAGGGGTCTAATACCCTGTTGATCAGCGCCCAATAAGTTCAAGTTTGGGGGCCACAATGTTGGCTTGCCCAATTTCTTCCATGTCTCCTCCAGAAGGACGTTCACTCCTGACCCTCCGTCCACTATAGTGTCCGTCAAGATGGTGCCAAGGATGCCCATCTCGACGACTGTCGGGTACCTACCGCTATTTACAACAAGTATCATTAGGTCAGTTGCGGACCCTCCTGGGATGTCTGTACATGTGGTATTTGGCTACGTGGCACAATTCTCCAAAAGCGTCGTTCCCAAGTGAGACATGGTGTGAAGGAGATCGCGGAGTTTCACCAGTACCTCTACATGTAGCAGTTGTCTCTGAATGTTTTGTTCTGCCTCCCTCTAGCCCAAGGTGGTGGCCATCTCCCATGGTTCTTTTTGTGGCTTCATCACCTTCTCTATTTCTTCCTTAGCCTCCCGTGCCCATTGTTTTTCTGTTCGAGGGTCTGGATATGTGGCTTGCTTTGCTTGCCCTCGAGTGACGGTCAGTACCGTACTAGTGCTTCCATCTCTGTCTAGCCAATTAATGTCGGATTTAGGGCAGTTGGCATCCTCGTGGTTGCCAAGACCACACCAGCGGCATAGCTTTTGCGGGGTGATAGTGCCCCCCACCTCATACGAAGATGCCTATAACCAAGCGATGGACTTGGAGAGCGAACAGAAAACCTCCAAGAAGAAAAGAAGCAAGTCTTCTTCCGACAAAGATGACACTGCGAACGATGACAGTAGCAGTGATGGCGAGTCGAAGAAAAAAGTCATGGCACTCCAAAAGGACATGGAGAGAATGATGGAGTTCAAGACCATGAAAGGGGGTACCAGCAAGGGGGAAGATGACATGTGGTGTACGGACTGCAAGGAGAGCGGTCATACGAAGGGGTCGTGTCCCAAAAAGGCATTTTGTGACATTTGCCAGATCATGTGCCATTCCACCAAGGAATGCCCATACAACACGAAAGTGAGGAATCAACAAGTGTTATTTACCCAAGAGCAACCATCTACATCGGGGGCAACGAAGACTAACAATAACGCATCCTCGGGCGAGTACGGAGGCAACCAACGCGGTGGCGGAAGGGGCAATAACAACACCGACACAAGGAGTCGCATACAATACGATTCCAAGGGTCGGCTGATGATCT
>MU226144.1:255576-277589 GCA_018584345.1 Thuja plicata
TAATGAATTCTCATACATTTAAAATATATTGTAACATTAATAAAATGTATATTATAATATATATAAAATAATTAAATATAAATATAAATAACAACATACTAAATAAAATAATTAAATATATAATATATATTATTACATAAAATAATTAAATAGTAATATATATCAAATAATTAAATAATAATATATATGAGCAGCGAGGAATATTACCTTATTCCATATCGATTATTATTATTCATTGAATGAAATAATATTAATAAATGAATGTAATAATTAAATATAATATTACCTGGACACAATCATCAGCGAGGATATTGACAGAGGATATTGACGGCAAACAATATACGTGTCATAGGTAATAATCGTTAGCATATTTTAATTATTTATGAGTTACCGCGCATCCACAAGGCATCCACCCCGTATCCGCTCCCGCTTCCGCATCCGCCCGCATCCGCTCCCGCATCAAGCGTTCAGGAGCCCGCATCGGTAACTAGGAGTTTAATCATGGCAGTAAAATACTAGTAGTATGCCAGCAGTTTAAATTTTAAAGTTTAGAAATTATAATTTAAACTTAAAGTTTAAATTCAAGTTTCAAATTGAAATAATCAAACTTCAAAATACAACTATGCCTCATCTAGGCTACCAATATCAAAAGACAGTCTTTGTACCACTGTCTACATAAAGTTGTGGTTCGCCCAATGGAATACCAACCAATCCTAGCTACATCTCAGTTAAACATACTGGAATACTGAGAGGAGTGAATCAAATTCCAATTGAAAACTTAAACCCTTCAGCATTTAAAACTTAAACACATGAAGATCAGAATGAAAACAGAGCATTCACATAATTGCACAAGGGAACATCAGATTTATGTGAAAAACCTGACAAGGGAATAACCATGGTGAGAGATCTCACAATATAGAACAGGTTTGCAACTTTATTTTAGGGCTGCAACCCAAGGAAGCAACAACTCCCTGACAATAAAGTTTTATGGCTACACTAAAGGAAGTTCACTACTCACTAAGAATGATTATACTTCAGAAGGAGGTTACAACCTCAAAATATCATGAAATACAATTGAGTATCCACCACAACCCAATTAGACCTTAAGCAACCTTCAACTCACTGCCTATGGCAAAATTTTGGGCTCGTGTAATGTCCCCTTTCTAGGCGACAGGAGATGAACAGAGGGTTGACCTATCACTCAAGTTCCCAAAGGTCAATATTGTGGATAGGGGACTCATTCTGGGGGTCATAGAGCATTGCAGAGGCTCTATGAGCCATTTTTAAGCTTTCAAACAGCAGTTCCTACTTTTTAGGGAGGTCTCCTATTTTTTAGGGAGAACTGGCAGTTGACTAGATGACCACCCAGGGGACCACGAAGCAGAGCAGGAGCATCTTGAGCAGTTTCTGGAGTTTGGAGTGAGGTTCCTATTTTTTAGGGCGTGCTCCTATTGTTTAGGAGGAACTGCCAGTTAGCCTACAGGGTTTAGTCAGCATCAGAGATCACAGTGCTTCAGTCAGAATTCAGATTTGAGCCCAGGATTGCATTTTATGAATAAATAAGGAAATATTTTAATATTTCCTAAGTTGTGGATATAAATAAATCATTATTAAAGTGATATTATAAACACTTTAATGATAAAGTATGCCCCTTTTTCCTAGGCTTGTGAGCATAAAATGTTATAATAAAGGATGGAAAACATTATAATAATAAAATATAGTGCCTAAGGGGTCATTTTTTAGGGGAAAGCTTATATTTTATCAAAAATAAGGTGAAATCGTGGAAACCCTAAAAGTGACGCCTAGGATTTTGAGCCTTTTAAAAAAGCATTTGGAGGTCAATTTTCATGTCCAGGTTTGATAATTTTCATCTACAGCATTGAGGAGAACTCTTTTGACAGGGTTTTCAGCAAATTGTGATCTCAGGAACGGAAACTCTTGAGATTAGCCAGGTTGGATGACACCCCAGCCTGCAGGAGAAAGGAATTTCATGGTTTATCAGCTTTTGAGAGCAATTTGTGTTCAAATTTGTTTTGATAATTCATATTGAGGGAGAAATCAGAATTTCTTCACAAACTATACAGATCAGATTGTTTGCAGTCGAAAATAGCTTCCAAATCAGCCATACAGGCCTACGAGTTGACGTCACTTATTAAGGAGAATTTGCAGAGGTTTCAGATTTGGGTGCTCAAACTTTTGAGTGATTTGCTTCAGATTTGTGGGTGTAAATTGTAGATCGAGTATCTTGGGGAGGTTACAGACTTTAATCACCTTCACGCTTGCTGTACTCCTTCAGTAGCAGCCATAGAACATCTCCAGCAGGACGTGAGGGCTTCGAGACAATATATTTCACCTTACTACAGCCATATTGGACGTTATTGCAGTAATTCAGCAGCAGGAGACATTACAGATCTGACTTGGAGACTAATTTCCAGCATCCTTTCCTTGTTAGTGCTGAGATCTGCCTAGTAGATCGTGGTACAGTTACCTTAGTTTGCATTTGACAAAGAAAAGAAATAATAATCTGAATTTGATTATTGGTGTACTTGTTTCCTACTTGTGCATTTGCTTCCAGTAGTAGAAGTAGTTGTATTTGCATTGCATCTTATAGTGAAAAATCCAAAAAAATTGAAAACAATCAAAAATACAAAAAAATCCGAAAAAGAGTAAACAACAAAAAAATTCCATTCGCTGGTCAAAGATAGATTTGCAAACAAAATTCAGAATCTTCAACACATTTCCCTAGTCGGCATCTTTCAGCTCATATCAAAGTAGATACCTTCAGCTCATTGCTTCCAGTATGCATTAGGCATTTTGTTCCCACACTTCACAACAACACACACCTCAACAATTTCCTCACTCTTTCAAATGATTTGGTCTTCCATTTATATCCTCCGCAAGCATCAACAAACTTCTCCATGTCTGCCAGGATGAAACTTATGAACATGAAATGTGCATCATCAAAAGAGGTCGGCCCCAAACACCTCCACGGTGGAAGGAAAGTGAAAGCGGACAAAGGTAGGAGATAAACAGGACCCAAAACTCATTAAACACACCTTTCCAGACTAGCGCAAACCTCAAAGCAATGGCACAATCATTTCAGATCAGCCAAACGGCAACTAGACCTTCCAAACATATACTCTATACAGAAAACGGATCCGGAAAGGCCAAGAACCATTGTGTGGAGCTCATAACAACATCACATGCCTTTCAAAGCAATCCCTGTACCATTCTTTCACATTGCTCCACCCAATTTAGCAGGCGGACATACATTGATATTGAAAAGCCTAGCGCCATATGCAAACCAGTCAACTTGTCTTGAGTTATAGCAATTAGATTCGTACTTCCAGTACAGCTGAGCATCTAAAACTTGAAGGGAAGTAAAATACAGACACTATGAACAAATCTCCCAAACTGCAAGTGCACGCATTGAAGTACGGAGATATGTGGAGCATTTTGTCTTCTCCTCTAAAACTTACTACACTGGCTAGAAACAGTTCAGGACACAGTTATCTCTAACTTTCTTAGAAGAAGGAATTGTGACGTGAAACTTTGGATATATCATCATTTTAGCCTTCTTAACTTAATTCCCAAAACCAAAAGTGTATCTTCAAAAATAGAGAAATGCAATACAATTCCCTGAGAGAAAGACGCCAAAAATGGCACAACATACTTGAGATGTTTCATTACAACTTGCTATCAACCAGAACATTTTGACACCCAACCATGAACTTCAAGAACACCACATATTTGACATCCAATCATGAGCTTTCACAATGCATCAAGATAATTAGATCAGCACATTTTGACATCTAACCATGAAATTCAGATCAGCTTATTTGATCAGCACATCAAGAATATTAGATCAGCACATTTTGACATTCGACCATGAACAATGGGTCAGCTTATCCAACCATGAACATTAGACCAGCACTTTCGACATCCAACCATAAGCATAAACATAACCAAAAGCATACAGTCATGCAACTACACCAATCTCCCCTTAAACAAGATCATCCTAGGTTGTCAGCAATGACAACATAGACATTGCTCTACGTCTATACATATTGCTGCATATTTGTCATAGGTTGTCATCAATGACAACACACGCACCGCTTCATATCTACATCAGTCCACCCTTTTGTCATATAAATATATTAGAGGTTGACATCAACGATAACATACTGCACAGCCTACTCCAAATCAATCTGCCTAACATCTTCAAGATCAGCATCCCAATGTGCTACTGCAGTCTATCGATACTCAATACTAATAGTTTGCAACCTACAGTCTTAAGGCACTATGAACTACAACTCGCTTTTCCACCCATTTAGATGTAAGCTTGTCTCTCTTGATTAAGCAGATGAAGCCATAGGTGGACCAATCCCTCTCTGCAACAAAGGAACTAGCAATCTGTGAGAGTAGACAAATAGCAAGTTGTTTTAGCTTCCATCCTAGCCTTTGGTTTGTTGAATGTAGGACCCCAAAGATCGAAAAAAATGAATCCACTACTAATGAAGTATGGTTGCCTACACATTGCCATACATCTTACAAAGGGCATTCATAAACCCCTCCATTACCTCATCATCTTCAAAAGGAAGAATTCATCCAACTCTAGGTGTGTACCAGTTGGGATTAAGAGCATAGTTAGCCATATGAAGAGGGGTGTTCATTGTGTTCTACCTTTTTGTGACAATAGGCCTAATATACTCCTCACAGAATTGCAATCCAAGATCCTTGTCATGAATTACTTGCTTCATTTAATCAAGCATGCTATCAAAAATCTCATAAATCCTAAATTGTCGGTTCGGGGACGGGGACGGATACGAGAACCCGATATGTGGGTGCGTGAAAAAAAATTTAGGGGTTTGGGTACATGTGTGTGTGTGTATGCTTTATGTATACAAAAAAATAAGAGAACTATGCAGAATTGTAAAACTAAATCATTTCATAGTATGATACTTGATCATTGATCTATGTTCACGATTCTAATGACAATCATTACATTGAATTACTGAATTACAAAATGAAAATGTACGTCATGAAACATGATTCAATGTTCATCAATCATCATAGGGATTATCAAAAAAATCATCTATGGGATTTTCAGCGGCTGCAAGTAGATCATCATCATCATTAGAATCCAAAGAAGTTCCACTAGCACTAGATGCACCATGTGGTATGTCATCATCATCATCATCCAAAGTGGTTCCACTAGCACTTGATTCTATCTTGGTCCCTTAGACCGCTGGTCTCGTGGAAGTCATTAAAATTCCTTCATTCATTCATTCCATATCAACCATAGTGGCTCTAGCAAGATCCTCAATGGTTGCATCCAAGTCAGCAGTCTCGGGTGCTACATCCCAAAGCTTCCCAAAGTAATAAAAAATAATAAAAATAAATTGTTTTTTATTAATGTTCGGGCCCACATTTTAAAGTTTGGGTCGTGGGTCCGCCTGGGTGCACCCGGGTCCGCGCTGGGTGCGCACGGGATGCACACCCAACACTGTGGGTTTGCAGGTGTGCAAACCCACAGTGTTGGGCGCGCACCTTGTGCACACCCAGCACGCACCCACAAATGCACCCAAACTGGGTGCGTACCCAAACAAGAGTTTGGGGCCAAATTTTAAAGTTTGGGTCATGGGTCCACCCGGGTGCACCCAAGTCCGCGTTGTGTGCACCCAACACTGTGGGTTCGCACAAGTACGCAGGTGTGCAAACCCACAATGTTGGGCGCGCACCTTGTGCACACCTAGCACGCACCCGCAAATGCACCCAAACCCGGTTTGAGCCTACACGGTGCAAACCCGGTAACTTAGCATAAATCTTTCCAAGACTAGGAGAGTTTGTACCCGCATACCTAACTACCCCCATAACAAGTGATATGATAGCAAATATATCTACAAGCAAAAATTTAAAATTTAAAATTCTAACAATAACAATATTAATAAAGAAAATTAAATTTTGAAAACAAAAAGTAAAACAAAGTAGAAACTCAAACATATTAATCTATCAAATAATTTTTTCTTACTTGATATTGGACGACCAAGTGTCATTAAGCACCCTTTCTCTCAAAACCTTCTCTTTTGTCTTTGATCGAACCTACTTTTTCTACTCTGCACAAACCACCCATGGATTGGAGTGCATCTTGCACCTCCAACATCCTCTCCAGCAAAATAAAATAGCTAATATATCTAGTCTCAACCGGTTTGACGTATTCTTTCTTTGAATAAGATCAAAACAATGCAAGTGAAGTGTTATGGTTCAATACAAACATTTGTTTGTCTCTAGCTTTGGCCACTACTACCTTCACCCAATCTATTTTGCCAATGTTTTTCAAAGCATGTACACAAATGGCGTCCAAAAAATATACTTGTCAGCACTATCAACCATCAACGCAGCTAACTTACAAACACAAGTTGAATCTGTTACAACTTGCACAACATTAGAAGACCCAACATCCTCTATGGCCTCCTTCAAAATGGCAAACTAGTAATGAAGATCGTTGCATTTCCCAAAACAACCCAAAACAACCAATAGCTCAAAGAATGTATGAACCATCAAGGCATGTAACAATAATATAATGAGTCACCAAAATCAAAAATCATTTCACCCATCCATGATAATGGATCAACCAATCCTAAACCATGATTGTCTCATCTCCTTCATCAACAATGGAAGAACCAATCCTAATCCATGCTTGTCTCATCTCCTTCATCAACATGTCCACCTCAAAATATCGTTTATCAAGGAGGGAGCTAGGCAATCTATGTTCTCCGAGAGAAGCATATGAGGCTCCAACGGCCATTGCATCTCTCAACATACCTTTGAAATAAGGCGACCTTGCCAAATAAAATGGAATAGCATGGGCATAAATAAAATTGACCACTGAATCATTAGCTTGCTCACATTTTTGCAAATTCATTAGCCCCGCCACTATATTTTCTCCACCTATAGTAGAAGTGACCTTCTTCCCTCTATCACAATTCTCTCCAACTGATACATTGGAATAGTCATATTGATCGACCATTTCTTATTGTGAGTAGTACTAGCAATTTTTTCGTCACCTACCCCAACCAACCTCACCATTTCAACCTGCAGTTCCAATGTTATATTTACACAACCTCTAATCCCATGTCCACTCTCACCCAATAGATGGTTTCCAACCTTACGATAGCTCCCATGGTAATCAGCAATGCAAGTATGACAAATCCAATGCCTGTTGCCCCATATATTTTAGTTTTACCCTATATTGATGGTTAATTGTTGGCAAATTGAAGCAAGGGTTTTTTTAGAGTTGAAAGGGCCTTTTCAAAACTTTTAAAGAGAGGGTGAAGGGCATGCAAAACAGTGTGGAGTTCCCATAAAACTTTTGTTTGGATTTTAAGAATGAGAAGAAAGGTTCATTTTGTTTACTTCATTGTCTTCACCGCCCTCATTCATATTACCATCATTGGCACTATTGCTAGTGCCCACTTTGTGGTATAACAAACTGAACCAAAACATTTTTTTAAAGTTTGAATTAAAACTAGTTACAATTTACAAACTCTCTCTCTGACAAGCTAAAAAAATGAAAAAAAAGGTAGAATAACATACCTTGACATTATTGCATCCTCTTTGAAATTTCCTCACTATTAAGGTTCAACTCAAGCAACTTCAAGTTTTAAACTATTATTGAGGCTTAAAGTTTAGGGCTTTAGTTTGTATTTGTGTCAAAAGAGGTGTCTCCACCCCTCAAATCACCTTCCATGTAACCAATAACACTAAACAATGAACAGCAACAGTGTTGCAGCAATGGAGGTCCCCAACAAAGCTGCAGCAATCAATGTTTTATTTGTTTTGCATTCAAATGTAATTTTAGGGTGTATAAGGGGTATGGGATGAATTGAGGCACCCCCACAACCATTTCCAATCAAAAAATAAAAGAGAAGTTTTTTTGTTTATATCGATGTAGCTTTTTACTTTTTCACAGGGAATGCCTAGCCATCCCAAGGATGGCCAAGCATCCCATTTGTATTCTTAGACATCTCCTATTTCGCATACACGTTCCAAGACATATCCTAAAAAAGCCAAATCAAAGGGGACGGCAAGGGGCCATCCCACCCAACCTGAAATGGCTCAAGGGACGGGGACAGGAGTTTGAGGGGTGGGCACATATCCCCATGTAAAACAAACATATAAAATTAAGTATTTATATATATTATATATGCATGTGTATATGTATATGTATGTGTATATACAAGGAGTGTTGATCTTTGCAGCCAGAAATCAACATAAACCCTCATAATTCAAATCGCAAGCTTTTGGAATTGAAATTTAATTCAACAACTCACATTTCTTTTCAAACAACTCTAAAAGCCCACACTAAGAAAACCATATCTTCAATTAATTACAATTATATTTTCTTGAAAAACAAATCAAAACTAACATAAATCAGCTTCAAACACCTGCAAATACACCTTCAAATCCTTTACAACCCTCAGATTTGGCATTAGGATCTTCCTATGCAACTTCATTGCTAAAACCCTTCATAAACTTTTCTTTCTCCATGCCTAGGCATTAGATTTGTAGTTCTTGGCTATAAATAAATATACCAAACAGCCCCAAATGAGGCTTTGGATTCCTCCTAGAATCCACTTCTTGCAAAAATTCGTATCTAAAAATGTAACTCCGCAATTGCATTCAATAATTGTAACTCTTGAGCTCTATAATAGCTCTTGTAATCATTCTAGTAACTCCTCTCATGCCCGTTTTGACCCTCAACATATGTGGAACATGGGAACAATTTCCAACATAATTAAATAACATTTCAACATTAATCACTAAACTGTAAAATTTGGGCCAATAAATAAAATATCGAATACAATAATTTAGCCCCATTTTTCATCTTATGATAACATTAATACCATACATTACCAACCAAAAGGATAAACAAGTTTTCTTATGCTCAAAGGGTGCCCAAAACAAGTGCCTGAAAAATGCCTGCAAATGAAAGTCACAAAGAAAAAACAACATAAAATAAAATAAGTTTTGGCAATGCAAGATTGTCATACACCCATGGATGCTCCTACATCAAATATATATACATATATTTCCATCCCAAAAAAATGCCCCTCGAACTATCGTCCCTGAAATGCACCCCCTATCGTCCCCCCATCCCCATCCCTGAAACATCGTGGAACACAACTCTTTCTGCCTTTTGAATTAGATTTGGATGTACTGCTTGATTCCTTGTAAAGACCTCAAGGTTTGTATGATCTGAATCTTTGTTTTTACTTTAAATTAGCAAAATCAAAAAACAATTGATTGCACAATATAGATTCAGGAAAAGAAATCTCACTAAAAGGGTCTCCAAATTGCTTATAGATTATTCAGAAAGTTAATAGTACTCACGCAGATTCAAAGCATCAATAAACAAGTTTCTCCTAGAAGCTGCAAATTTAGGAATTGATCCGTACATAGAAACTAACATAGAATCTCTTAACAACAGCAATTTAAGCTTACAGATTTCACAGAACTCAATATAGAGTTTGATGTCTTAGAGGGGCATTGTTAGTAATAGTGCAACCTTCACTATGGTCTAAACTTGCAAGATGCAACCTGAACTAATCTGAACTTTTTGTAGCTAGGGGTCGGTGTATGGCCTTTCTTCCTTCCTCCAGTCATCCTTCTTGCCTTGATGCCAATTACAGCACACGGCTAAGGAGATCTCTTGGGGGTTTTGTCCCAAGACGCAACATGCTCAAGCGCAAAACAAAATACTCAACATGCTCCCAAAAACAAAACAGAGTCTTCAATATAGACTCACTAGGGGCAATTTAGGGCACCACCTCCAAAGAGAAACAATAGGGTGGTTTGTCACTAGATGACAAAACAAATCTGATTTGGCCCCTTTTAAGAAGTCGGTAGACACTAGGAGACAAAACAAAAATCTGATTTTTCCACAAAAAGACACGAGTGCATAGGTGGCAGCCAGCACTACCGTCCAGGCTAGAAGGCTCCATTTCATGGGTTCATCACAATCCTCTTGTCCCTTAATTGCTTGACCTCAGGCAATTTCAGGTCGGGGTGTTCGAAGATTTCAATTCCTTCCCAGGTTGCATCTTTCGGTGGTAGTCCCTTCCACTTGATCAAGTATTCTGGAAAAGCTTTGTTATGTAATCTCTTCTCCCTTACATCCAGAACAAATTTAGGTTCAAGGATCAATTTCCCTTCATAGTCCAGCGGAGGGAGCTCCATGGACGAGTTGATCTATTGTTCGAGGGCTTTCTTTAAGCATGAAACATGGAAAGTATTGTGAATCCTATTGTCAAAAGGTAATTCCAACTCATAAGCAACCTATCACACCTTTTTAATCAACCAATAAGGACCATAAAAGCGTGGTTTTAACTTCTCTTTTCCACTTCCCTTCATAGTTGATTGTCTAGAAGGTTGTAACCTTAGAAACACCATATCACCCTCTTCAAATGCTCTTTATGTTTGATGTTTATCTGCATATAATTTTTGCTGACTTTGGGCTTGTCACAAGTTCTCTTTGAGGGCTTCCAGAATATCCTTGCTTTGCTGAATTAAATCCTTAAACTAGGTACTCTACTATCAATGAGAATCAAATCCATAAAGGAAGTTGCTTCATAGTCGTACATTGCTTTAAAGGGAGACATCCCAATCAACATATGATAAGTTGTATTGTAGCAATATTCCCCAAGATGTAGCCATTTGACCCAAGATGTTTGCTAACTTGTTACATAGTTCTGTAGATAACCTTCAATCCACTTGTTCACTATCTCTGTTTGTCCATCCATTTGCTGATGATAACTGGTACTGGGTGTCACTTTCGTACCTATCAAACGAAATAACTCTTGCTAAAATAAGCTGAGAAATCTGTTCCCTGTCACTAAGAATTATTTTCAGCAACCCATGTAGTCTAAAGACCTCCCTAAAGAAAAGATCTGTCACTTGAGGCGCCTTCAAGTCTAATGATATATAGCATAGAAGTGTGCATACTTGGTAAGTCGATCAATCACCACATACAAACAATCCTTGCCTTGGACCCTCGACAAACCGGTAATAAAAACCATAGATATGCTTTCCCATTTTTGGTTGGGTATAGGTAGAGGTTGCAGTAACCCTGCTAGAAAAACATGCTCGGCTTTGTTCTATTGGCATTCCTTTACATGTTGCATCACATCATTCTTTAATCCTTTCCACAAGAAACACTCCCATACCTGTTTATATGTTTTGTAGAACCCTGGGTGACCAATCAATGGAGTGTCATGGCATGCCTTCAAGACTTTTTCCTTCATTTTAGATTCAAGCGTAATGTATACTCGCCCCTTGTAGAGAATCAACTCATTCACTATTTTGAACCTATCATCTTGCACCTTGCCATCCAAGATATCACTAGCAAGTGAATTTTTTACATATTCGGTTCTAATCAACGCTCTCCAATCAGTGGATGTATCAGAAATAGGATGCAAATGAGGCTTCCAAGATAAAGCATTTGCCACTATATTATTGTTTCTTTTCACAAACTCAATATCAAAATTGTAAGCCTAGATTTTGCTGACCCACTTTTGTTGTCTATCATTTAACTCTCATTATTTAAGGAAAAATCTTTAAGCTATTAAGATCAGTTGCTATCACAAACTTGTTGCAAACTAAATAATGTCTGGATTTGGTCAGTGCATGCATTGTGGCTAGCATTTCCTTATCATAAATAGAGAACTTAAGTTCAGCCTCCTTAAGTTTCCTACTCTCAAATGCTATAGGGTGTTTATTTTACATCAGAACAGCCCCTATTCCCTCTCCAAATGCAGCACACTCTAAAACAGAAGGGAGTGAAAAGTCTGGAACTGCCAAGACAGAGCACGAACTCATTACCTCCTTAAGCTTATCAAAAGCTTGTTGGGCTGATGTTGCCCATATAAATGTTCCTTTCTTGGTTAGATTTGTTAAGGGGGCTGCCAATTGTGAAAATTCACTAACAAATCTCTGGTAGTAGCTACATAGTCCCACAAATCACCTTAACTACGTCAAGTTGTTGGGTCTAGGCCATTCTTGAATGGCTTTGATCTTATCCTCATCAACACTTACTCCATGTTTGCTGATCTTGAAGCCTAAATATAGGATTTCTTGTAACCCAAACTCACACTTGGATACTTTGGTATAAAAGGTCAACTGCTCTAAGATTCCCGGCACCTCATCTAAGTGTTTTAGATGACCCTCCCAAGATTTGCTATAAACTAAGGTGTCATCACAAAAAACAAGAACGAATTTTCTTAACTACTGGATAAATACCTAGTTCATACATGATTGAAAAGTTGTTGGAGCATTTGTTAAACCAAAGGGCATTACCAAGAATTCATAGTGCCTACAATGACACAGGAATGTTCTCATGTTTACGTCTTCATCCCGAACTTTGATCTAATGGTATCCTAAACGCAAATCAATTTTGGAGAAGAAGCTAGCTCCATGTAACTCATCAATCAACTCATCAATGTGTGGTATTGGGTAATGATTCTTTATAGTCTTCTTATTGAGAGCTCGGTAATCAATGCACATTCTCATGGTTCCATCTTTCCTCTTGACTAGCACTATGAAAGATGCAAAAGGGCTGGAACTGGGCCTTATATGCCCCATGTCAAGTAGTTCTTTGATTGCCTTTTCAATTTCTTCCTTGTAAACCTTTGGATGGCAATATAGAGTGATCATCACTAATTTTGCCCCCTCTTCAAGTTCAATGATGTGCTGGAAACCCTTACTAGGAGGTAACACAAGGGGCGTGTCTCTAAATAAATTTATTATGTTTAGCCAAAATAATTTGAATCTGCATGTTGTTAGCACCTTCTTTCTTTGCATCATTTGCATTAATAATAAGGCATTATGTTGACCAACCTACCTATTTCTTATGGAACACCCACTCCATCCTTTTGGTTGGCATTTCCATTGTTTAGTTGGATATTACCTGCAGAACTATCTTTTTCCCGTTATGTAAAAAAGTCATCTCCAACTTCCAATGGCTAATCTCGTATTTATCAATTGCATGCAGCTATTGACAGTCTAGAACTACTTCCGTATCCATGTCAATTACATAGAAATCGTCCTTTAATTTATATTCCCCCATATGCAATTCCATTTGGGGAACCTTGTGAGTGCAGGAAAGAGTAGCCCCACTAGCCAGCTTTACTCCAAACCCTTCAATCAGAGTTATGTTCACACTAAGCCTCCTCACTACTTCCTCATTTACATAGTTATAGGTGGCTCCGCTATCAATGAGAATGATTACTTGTTGTCCCTTCAAAATGCCTTTAACACGGAATGCACTATAACGTGGTTCTCAAATAAGAGTTGCAAGTGTACTGCCTTAAAGCCCCTCAATTATGGTCTATTTTTCGGGAAACTAGCTCACAAACAAAGAACCCTCTTCAGATGGCGCACTCCCAAGTTCTGTTCAATACAACAAGCATTTCCTTCATTATTGATTTGAAGAATTAATTAGATAGAATATCAAACCACTGTTTAAAGTCATCACTTCAGCGAGATTTATCCATCCCTGGAAGGAGATAATTACAACTTTTTATTTTTATTTTTAGCGCTGCTGACTTGGTGCTCAAATGCTAACCTGTACCTTTTAGGACACTCAAGTTCAATGCTCGGCTGCAGAGAAATTTATCAACAGGTGCTATGTGCTGTTCAACAGAGACCAGGTTATCCCAGGGGCCTAATGATTACACCTGATCACTTGAGGAAACACCCCTCTGTAAAGAGTAAGAATCCGAACTCTCATCTCTGCCTGCCCAGAAACATTGCTTGCCTCACTCAATTGAGTGCCTTTTTATAGCGTTATGCTAATAGTTTGGCAATGAGATTAGCAATGCAAATTCAAAATGGCCGTAACTATTACTGGAAAAAGATTCATATTTCAAGTCTGATTTTGATCGCTTCTAAGGCAATAAGCGCATATTGTGCCCTTCAAAGCAAACGCTCAGTTAGCATCGTCTTTGTCTAGAGAAAATCTCAATCAACATTATGACCTTAGTTTTTAGTATGTTTGAATCCTTTATATCCTTTAATAGGGAATTGTTCCTTGGAAGCCCTGATAAGAAGCATTATGCATAAAGAGATCCCCGTGTTCACTTAAGAACTGGGTTAAACCAAATTTAGGGCAACGAGTTTATATAACACATCATGATGCATCCAAAACTAATTTTCAGGAAAACCCCTAAAAAAATTAAAAGCAAAATAGTGACCTGTTCGTGTGCTTGTAAGCTTGGATAAACACCATGGCAGCAGCCTCTAACATATCATTCACCTCCGAATTGTCTTCTTCCTTAATGTCATTCTCCATATTATATCCTTTCTCAAAGCCATTCTCCAAAGTGGGTTCATGCCTTGAACATTCAAGTTCAACGGATGTTGCTCCCCAAAGCTTCCGAAGCACTGATGATGATGATGACGCCGCCTCTTCATACATACAACTCACCAAATAACTGAACACAAAAATACCCACACAACAGCGAACATCAGATTCCTGAAGCATTAAGATATAGAGAAATTCTAACAATACCAAAACCAAATAAGAAGGAAATAGGAAAACAAAGAAAGATTTTTTAAATTTCATTCTAATTCACAAACCGTTCAGATTGTTCGATTTCTTCCCACAGTTCATTATCTCTTGGTGAATTGGATTCACTCAACTCCATGGAAATCCTGATCTATGTACAGATTTCCCCACGTCGGAGTTTAATATATCTGGTGGAATGTCCTCGGGTTGAATTCAAATTGGTAAATTCCTGATCGCACTGCATAGGCCTATACGTACATGAAAGAAAGAAAGAAAATAGTTTTAACGTCCAAAGGGCTAAAGATAGCCTATGGGACATTTCCACCCTTTTTTTTGAAGCTTGATGATGAGTGCCTTCAACTGTTCACTCTCCTTGCTCACTCTCCTTATTGAAAAGTTCAATCCACGAATTATCGGTCAAAAGAGTACTAAAATTGTCCCTACTTTCTTTGAAGGTGTCACATTCTAGAATGAAGTGTTTTTCTTTTCTACCTTATCGAAAGTGCAAAAAATACAAATTTTGTCTTCCCAAGTTTCTTTAGGCCTTTTTCCAACACCCGATTTCATAACGAAGTTGATGTGAATTGGTCCTTAATTGGGCAATGAGAATCTTGGCTCTCCAAGAGATATTAACCCCAATGTAAGCTTTTTGATAGAAGTTACGAGTGGGATTAAACTCCACAATATAATACTCTTTCTTTCTAGTTAAAATTTATTCCAAGAACGCTTGTGGAACTTATCCATAACATAAGTCTTTATTTATTTACTATTTGTGGGGCAAGAATTCAAGTGAATATCTCATTTATTGAGTCACTTGCTATTTTGGCGCATCCACGTCTTCCATCCATGACAATTTCCATTTAGTTTGGGTTCCTTTTTATTGAACACCTTAATAACACTTGTCTTTTTTCTAATTCGTGTCATAGGCAGGAGACTCTATCAATCAATGCAATGCAATTGTTTCTATAAGTTGTCCAATTAGAACATTGTATTTTTCAACAAATTTTTGTATTGATATAGTTTTAATATATTTTGAGTTTTCTATATTGTAATATAAATTATTTATTTCTAATTTTATTGGCTGAATGTGGCTACAGTAGTGTGTGAGGCTTTTTTTTTGTGGAGCAATATTTTTATTTTAGTTGTCCAATGATAACTCTTTACTTTTTAACAACTTTTTACATTTAAATAGTTCTAATATATTTTGAATTTTCTATTATTGAATTTTACTACTAGTGTTTATAATATTATATTTGTAACTAATTAATTATGTTATATATTAATATTTTTTTTGATTGATAATATAGTATTCTATTAATATTAGAAGGAAGATACATAATCGCCAACTTTGGCTATGAAAGATTACATCCATACAAAAACTCTTCATCAAACTCTGATATGTCCCTAGCTATTACGATTGGAGACAAACCCTATGCATATTCAAATATCATCTATTCAAAAAACTGAAAGACCCAGAAGACCTAGCCCTTCATTTAAACCAAGTTGTTGCATCTGCCTTCGAGAAATTTCCAAAGGCTCATTTGTCGTCCACCAACCAGCCAGCTCAGACTACACCCACTCCACCACCGCCAATACCTCCAGCATTATCACCATCCTTCCCCGCAGTCGACCCCGCCCTTCCTGCTCGTGGGGAGCCACCGCTCGTACCACCACCCACCCCACCGCCTGTACGCCCTACCATGCCAGATTTTCATAGTCGTGCGGCACTAATTTATCTTCGAACTTGTTGTCTCCCATCCTCCCCTAGCTCTGCGCTTGATTTAATGGGTGTGCATTTGCGCTTCCTCTCAAAACCCCCACCACCTTCCTGGCGCCATCTTTTTCCATTGTTCCAACAGTGCCACCAACGCAACCCAACCACGATGGGGCCAAGCCAGATGGACAACTTCTGGGCTGGCAGAGGACCAAATGACCAAGGGCTGCAACTCCCGACGCCCATGACCTACCATGCGTATGGGGTCATTTCCCATATGTAAACCCACTCCAACCTCCATCTTCTGTAAAACCTCATATATCCCTTCGATCCATTTGATGGTCATGCATTGCTTCACCACTGCTCTCACCTCATTCTTTGAAGCCGCCACCATAAGCCCCAAGGCCAGGAACAACGACGAGATGTCTAGTTCGTGCGGGGTATCCACCACTGTTGGAGATATTGTTCCCCAAAAATATTGCAGATATTCACCCAGAATTCCTCCCCATCTTCTTTGAAAGCATTACCCAGTCTTTTCACCGTGATGGGACCAACGAAAGTTAGAATTTGCCCCTATATTATATATTAATATTAACTTAATAGTATAATATTAATATTATTTGTTATATATTATATTAATATAATATATTATTATATTCATAAGAGTGCACAAAAAGTACCTAATCAATGTTAATTTAAATATCATTAATTACTTGAATATATCTTAATTTAATATTTACTATTTACTATTTAATATTTAATATTTAATGATCAACTATAATTAATGATTATATTTAGTTAATATTAAACTATCTTGTTGAGCAGACAAATGAATTTTCCATTTCCAAGTTGTTTACAGTCTCCTTCCTACATCGAGCCAAATATCCTAAGGCTTAATCTTTAGGACTTAGACATGAACTAAATGCTATGCCTCCTTGTTTTATATGGTTTTCAGAATTGTACTCATATCTATATAATTATTTTTCTAGATTTTCACATTTCTATTTAGAATTAATTTGTGTTTGGGTGAAGGCACCTAAATTATATTTAATTAAATAAATTTGTATTTATTTAATTATTTAATTATAATATCTTTTATTAATTAAATAGATATTTATTGTTTATTTCATTTATTTTACTATTATTTAAATAATTCATTAGTCTTTTCTACCTTAAAAATTAAATAAATTATATTTATTTAATTACTTATTTTCTATTTCTTAATTCTCTTATTTATGCAATAAATATCTTTGTTTATTTTATAAATTCTTATAACTTTTTTTTCATTTCCACCAATCATCTTTATCACATAGATCAAATCCTAAATTTTGAGATTGTGACACTTACACATGTCTTTTCATTTGACTTTCATTTCAAAAGTTAATATTCTCCAACCACCACTTAATCTCAACCACTCATCTCTATTGTCTCATTAATCTCCTTTACTCCCACCAAAACCCTACCTACTCTTTAATCCTACTCATTCATATACCACCTCTTAATCCTAGCACTTGATTTTCATGGGACTTCTATAAAAGAACATTTTCTCTTATCATTTGAATCTCATAGGCATTTGAATTTAATGAGTAATTGAATCTAAGGAGCCTATGTTATTCTATTGCATCATCATCATCATCTTGTTATTTTCTTGTTATCTTTTTATCTTCATCATATCATTACCTTCACATTATCACTTGTATAGTATTTTCTTTAATCAACCAATCTTCATTCTCTCATAGCCTCTTGTGCATGTGCTAACAAATCTGAGAGCACCAACATTTCAATACAAGATCTTGGAAGATAGGAGGACAATAGAGTCAAACATCTCTTGAGTGTATTTGGTGACCTATTTTGTTTTGGTTTATTTCATTTGTTTATGCATTCTTTAGGAAGTGCTCTACTAGATGATGTTGGATTTATTTGCTTACTTAAGGCTTATGGTTGAGCTTAATGGGTATGCATGATAGAATTATTCCAATTTCATCGTCGTCAATTGGCTTTTAGATATTTGGGACTAAATTATTTTTTTATTTTTAAATTTTAATTTTAAAGTTTTTATCTTTATTATTAGTCATTTGAATAGATAATATACATTGGTTTGGTTTATTAGTCCCTGCCTTATAGGCAAGGAACTAATATTTTTAGTTGAGCTCTTACCAATTAATTTGTGCAAGCTGGGGATTATTTTTTTACTTTTTTTCTATAGTCTATAATGTCTAATGACATAAGTTTTTCCATTAGTATGCAAAGAGAAAATAGTTGTTTGAACCATCGATTACACTACACCAAAAGTGCTAAGTAAAGGGAAACTTGACAACACAAGTTTTACAGTATAAACGGAAAGTGCAACCCAAAGATGATACAGAGGAACCCGACAAGTAGGTTACACTATAAACTGAAAGTGCAGATACAGAGGAACCCGACAACAAGGGAACCCGATAAATAGTTCAACAAAGGAACACCAAAAGATAGTCAAACTGATTTCAGAGCAAACCAAGCATCAGATGTCGAAAGTTAGTTATATCTCGAGAAAAGTGGATCTGACTTCCACATCAGATAAAATAGTTATATTTTATTTTTAGAGTTTTGATTTGTTTTAAATCCATTTCTTAAGGAAAAAGAAACATTATTGTAATTGTTTTAATCAGTCTAATTGATTAAAAACATGCAATGTTACTAATAACTGAGAGGGGGGTGAATCAATGGCCTCAAAAATTAATCCTTAAATCAACCCTTAAAACTTATTACCACTTTTAAGCCTCTTGTTATACTTAGTCCTTCAAGATGAATGCCTTGAAATACTTATAACAATTTTCTACTTGTCAGAATGCTTTGTAAATCCTTCTTCTGTATGTTTACCGATAAGCAACCTTTCATTTACCGAAACACAGTAACTAGCTAGAGTATACCGATCAATCCAGAATTGCATATGTGAAATGTAAAACAGTAAAGTAATGAAACATAAACACATGACACATGGATTTTTAACGTGGAAACCATGTTAAGGGAAAAACCACTGTGACTGGTACCCCAAATTTTCACTCTTCTGAAGTGAGCTCAATTAAGAGCCAAACCTGTTAAAGGTTACAAACACACTCTTAGGTGTGACCTTGTTAGAGGATTTAAAAGATAGTTTGTCACCTAGTATCTGGCATCTAATGCTACCATCCTTGACCAAACACTCACTTGGCCTGTCAATAGGTACCGGGCATATCCAATGCTACTTTCTATGATCAAACTTTTTGATACTCCTTGGGATGTATCTCAATTACAAAAGACTTTTAAGTCCTTCTCGGTTAAGAGACTTGATGCTTCAATGGTTAAACTGAAACACTAAATGATTTGTTCACACATACAACTTGAATTGTAGATTTTTAGATCTATTGTAAGTGCATTACCTCTCTGATCAATATAATCAATTCAATACCTTTGCTCCACACTGTTCTGCTCTGTGATGTTGTCTCATTGTTCGTCGGTGTCTGCAGAATCTAGCTCTTTCCTCAACTTGTTGATCAGCTGTGAATGAATACTTTCTTCTCCTTCAAAATTTCTTTAGCATCTTCCCTCTTTTCTCTTCACCCCACACAATTCGTAATGAATTGGGTTTGTCTCTATATAGACATGTTTCACTGTTTCTTGGCTTTCTTGATTCTTGGCATGATCCATAATTTTTGCCAATTAGATTTAAAGCAAACTCCAGTTTTATCTCAAAGAGATCTTCTTGCCAACTGGACAAAGCAGCTTTAAATCCATTACTTATCCTCGGCTTTATCTAGTCGATTAAAATAATGATAAGTATCAGTTAAGTCTATTTATAGCTCTTGAAAGCTAAGTATTTTGTCATTTCTAAACTCTTTGTTCTATCGGTCAACAATTCAGTTAGTCATCGGTGATAACTGACTGTTCCGTCGGTGTGACTTCAGTTGTCATCGGGATCTCTATCCTTGTATTTTCTGTTAAGCAACACTCTAATTTTGTCCATCGGGTTACACTGTGCTTTGCTCGTCGGGCAACACTGTGCATTTGCTCATCGGTAATGAAGTGCATTTGCTCATCGGTTAACACTGTGACATTGCTCTTTTACTCTGTTTATCGATGTGCACTCCGTCGGTGTATACAGTCACTTTGTGAATACTTGACTTATATGCATTACTAATAGCATAGCCTTTGATTCATCGGTTCTTTGAAGTCTTTGGCAGTATGTCCATGACCATATAGATTATATCAAGTTGACATCAATGACAATACAATACATTAACTGATTTAATGCCTTGCATGATCATCAACTTAAAATCTTCAATCATTCAATTAGTTATAGTTCATCAATCTCTCCCTTTGGCATTGATGACAACACACTACATTATCACACTATATTACTACTAATACAATATAAAATATAACAGTTGAAGTTCATCAAACTACCAATCTTATGTACTATAACTGATACAAATATATGGTCCTTGGTAAGTTCATATAACTTAGATTTGATTCTTGCAACTTTCTCTCTATCTTTAATCCCTCCACTGGATAGATGTAGAATATTTCTTTCTCTGATATGATGTGTTCTCCTTCTGTGTCAAACTCTCTCCCTTCCACTGTTCTCCTTTCTTTTGATGTCTCTTGTCAATAATTCTTTCTTTTGTGTGTACTCTCCCTTTCTTGTTACATCTCTCCCTCTGGATAATATGATGGATATAATCTCTCCTTGATCTCCTTGAAGTATAATCTCTCCCTGAAGTGATAATATCTCTCCCTGAGGTGATAATGAATATAATCTCCCCCTTTGACAACAATGCCAAACAAATATTTTTGACAGTAATGCCAACTGAATCATTTCTATCCATAATATATTCCTTGAATTTCCCAATCCATCGGCAATACAATAACTCTGGTGCTCGGAGTAGATAAATACCTTGTGTATAGATTTATCTTTGAAGTCCATCTCTCTGCTTGCATCAACATGAATAATATTTTGATAATATATAGGCTAATGTAGCCTTCTAGTCATCTTATTGACCAGTAGACAAGGGTCTTACCCCTAGTCTCTTTCTCAAGTACTCAAATGCATCCTTGGGCAGTGGCTTGGTGAAGATATCGGCCAATTTTTCTTTAGATTTCACATACTCAAGTATCACCTCCTTTGCTTGAACTAATTCTCTCAAATAATGATATTTGATGACAATATGCTTTGTTTTAGCATGCATGACTGGATTCTTGGAAATGTTTATTGCACTGATATTATCACAATAGATAATTACTGGTTCAAGAATTTTCATGTGCATACCTTCCAGTAACTGTTTGATCCATTCAATATTTGAGAAGTTTGCAGTAGCGACAACATACTCTGCTTCTGCAGTAGATTGAGAGATGCATCCTTGCTTCTTGTTGATCCATGTGACAAGTTTGTCACCCATAAAGAATGCTCCTCCAGTTGTGCTCTTCTAGTCATAAATATTTCCAGCCCAATCAGCGTCGATAAAGACCTTAAGTTCAAATTTGCCTTCTCTTCTATACCATAAGCCATATTCCTCAAAATTCCTCATATATCTTAGGATTCTTTTCACAACAGTCATATGTGATTCTCTGGGATTAGTAGAAAATCTTGCAACTATTCCTACTGCATGTGCAATATCTGGTCTAGTATGTACAACATACATGAGTTTTCCAATCATTGATCTATACAAAGTCTGATTTACCTCTAATGACTTGTCCTCCTTTGTCAGCTTACATCCAGTT
>MU226144.1:277963-293735 GCA_018584345.1 Thuja plicata
CTTTGTGTAGTCTACATACCATGTCCCTCTTGTCTGGATCAACAAACCCTTCTAGTTGTTCAATGTATACCTCTTCTTCAAGTATTCCATTTAGGAATGCAGACTTGACATCCATTTGATATACCTTAAATCCTTTACATGCAGCATAAGAAAGTAATATTCTCACTCCTTCTAGCCTAGCAATGGGTGCAAAGGTTTCTCCATATTCAATCCCTTCTTCTTGTGCATACCCCTTGCATACTAGTCTTTCTTTATTTCTAGTGACTTCTCTATTCTCATTTAGTTTATTCCTGAATATCCATTTTGTACCGATGACATTCTTGTCATATGGTCTTGGTACAAGTGTCAATGTCTTATTTTTCTCTATTTGTTCAATCTCTTCATTCATAGCACTAATCCATTCATCATTATCAAGTGCAGCATTGATAGATTTTGGCTCATAATCGCAAATAAGACATCTTGTGTCTAGAGACTTACTTCTAGTTCTCATACCAACCTTCTTATCTCCAATGATCCGGTTCTGTTGATGGTTCCTTCTGACATATCTGGCAAGTACAGGTTCAACTCTTTGTCTATCATCTTGATCATCATTCTATCCTTCATTATGTTCTTCATCACTTTGTGCATCTTCTTAAGCAATATCCTGATCATTGGTATTTGCGGCCTGATGCTCAGGTGCAATGATCTGTTGCTCGGGAGCTCTACATTGTTGGTCAGGTAGAGTGTTAGGTTCTTCATTGTATACAAACCTATTGTAGTCCTTTAGTTCTTTTGTGCTTTCCTTTTCATTCTTCTCTGCAAATTCATCTATCTTTACATTTGCACTTTCAACAATTTTGTTAGAGGCTTTATTTAGACATTTATAAGCCTTGCTCTTGGTGGAATACCCTAGAAAGATTCCTTCATCACTCTTGGAGTCAAGTTTTCCATTTCTACCATCTTTTAAGATATAACATTGACTACCAAAAATTTTGAAATAACTCACATTGGGTGTGTATCCATACCATAGCTCATAAGGTGTCTTCTTGGTGTCTTTCTTCAATTGTACTATGTTTAATGTGTAAACAACAGTATTGATAGCTTCCCTCCAGAAGATTTGGGTGATTCCTTTCTCTATCAATAGTGTCCTTGCACAATCAACTATGGATCTATTCCTTGTTTCAGCAATACTATTTTGTTGTGGTGTTCTCAGTGCAGAGACCTGTCTTTTGATTCCATGCTCATTATAAAAGTTAGTGAATTCATCTGAAATAAATTCCCCTACTCTATCTGATCTTAAGCATTTTAATTCTTTACCACTTTGTTTCTCAACCATTGTTTTGTACCATTTAAACATCTTGAATGCTTCAGATTTATCTTTTAGAAGCATGACTGTCATCATTCTAGAGTAATCATCAACAAAGAGAATAAAATATCTATCACCATAATAACTTTTTGTCCTCATAGGTCCACATAAATTGGTATGGACTAATTCTAGAATGGCATCATATGTATGGGTTTTTCTTTTGAAACTAGACTTTGTCATCTTACCTTTTTGACAAATCTTACACATGATATTATCGGGTTTAGTCATCATCGGTAAACCTCTTACATTTTTCTTTTTTCTTATCTTTATCATGTTGTCAAAGTTTACATAACACAATCTTTTGTGTCACAACCATATGTCTTCATTTATATCCATTAAGCAATTGGTGTCAGTAGCATTCAGATAGAATAAGTTACCTTTTGTCTGATCACCGGTACCAATCAGATTTCCTGATTCATTGAAGATATTTGCCTTCTTGTTTTCAAATGCTACTCTGTGACCTAAATTATTCAACTAAGAAGCACTCAATATATTATAATTCAATCCTTTTACCCAATAAGCATTTTCACATTTTATCAAGTTATTCAACATTATAGTTCCTCTACCTTCAACTGGACAAGGTGTGTCATTACCCATTCTGACTGATCCACCATTATAGTATTCAAAAGTCTCAAAATTTTGCTTGTCACCGGTCATATAGTGAGTGCAACCACTATCTATGATCCAAACATCATTTTTACTAACTTTAGATATAAGTGTAGTTTCTACATATCTTTCTTCATCATCATCTGAATCATCTTTTACTGCCACAAACACCATCTCGATGTCTTCATCAGATTCGGTGTCAGTGTCATCATCTTTTCATTTTTCTAGGTAACTGGCCTTCTTTCCTTTGTCCTTGTAGTCTCCGGTATCTCTTCTTTCTGATTTTCGGTTGCTTTTGTAATCACCTCTGTCATACTTCTTTTCAAATGACCTGTCATTACTTTTGTCATCTTTTCTTCTGTTAGGACATCTCGCAGCAAAGTGTCCAATCTCTTTACAATTAAAACAAACAAGTGGTAATTTAACTTTGTATTTACCTTTGCCTCTCTGCATTCTTCTAGCCATAAGTGCTTCAATTTCATCAAGATATTCTTCTTCACTTTCACTAGCACTATCTTTTCTCACAGTGTGTTTATGACTTGATTTACTTATTCTCAAAGAAGATTTGAATGCACACTCTATGTTTGGTAAGACACTATTATCAAAGTTGTTCATCTCAAATGAAATCAGTCTTCCAATCAAACTATCTAGAGTAACATTTCTATTTGCTACTGCTCTCATTTCTTGTATGGCAGATACTCTAATAGCATAAGTAGGCAGTAAGGTTCTTAGAATTTTACTTACCACTATATCTTCTTCTAGTACACCTCCAACTCCTTGGATTGCATTGACTACCTCTTTGATTCTTGTGTTGTACTATGTGATGTTTTCACCTTCTTTCATTTTGAGATCATCAAACTTTCATGTAAGGCTTTTTTCCCTGGCTCTCAAAACATTCTTGTCACCACCATGCACAAGCATAAATTTGTCCCACATCTGCTTTGTAATCTTGCAGGTTTTGACATCTTCAAATTCAGCATCGGAGAGTGAGGAAGCAAGCTCTATCATCATGCAGTTGTGCTCATGCTTCTCTCTATTTGTTCAACTGTGGGTGCTACTGTGGGCAACACATATTCAGTATCTAAGTATTGAGTAACATCATTTCCAATCCCTAATAAATGGTGTCTTATTCTACTCTGTCATGAAGTAAAATTGTCTTTGTTCAACTTGGGCACATCTCGTCTGTTCATCTTGTGATCTTTAGCTTAGGTCTTGAAACCTTCCTTTTAAGAACACAAGCTCTAATACCAATTATTAGTAATAACTGAGAGGGGGGGTGAATCAGTGGCCTAAAAAATTAATCCTTAAATCAACCCTTAAAACTTATTACCACTTTTAAGCATCTGGTTATACTTAGTCCTACAAGATGAATGCCTTGAAATACTTATAACAATTTTCTACTTGTCAGAATGCTTTGTAAATCCTTCTTCTGTATGTTTACCGATAAGCAGTCTTTCATTTACCAAAACACAGTAAATAGCTAGAGTATACCGATCAATCGAGAATTGCATATGTGAAATGTAAAATAGTAAAGTAATGAAATATAAACACATGACACATGGATTTTTAACATGGAAACCCTGTCAAGGGAAAAACCACTAGGACCGGTACCCCAAATTTTCACTCTTCTGAAGTGAGCTTGGTTAAGAGCCAACCCTGTTAAAGGTTACAAACACACTCTTAGGTGTGACCTTATTAGAGGATTTAAAAGATAGTTTGTCACCTAGTATCTAACATCTAATGCTACCATCCTTGATCAAACACTCACTTGGCCTATCAATAGGTATCGGGCATATCCAATGCTACTTTCTATGATCAAACTTTTTGATACTCCCTAGGATGTATCTCAATTACAAAAGACTTTTAAGTCCTTCTCGGTTAAGAGACTTGATGCTTCAATGGTTAAACTAAAACACTAAATGATTTGTTCACACATACAACTTGAATTGTAGATTTTTAGATCTATTGTAAGTGCATTACCTCTCTGATCAATATAATCAATTCAACACCTTTGCTCCACACTGTTCTGCTCTATGATGTTGTCTCACTATTCATCGGTGTCTGCAGAATCTAGCTCTTTCCTCAGCTTGTTGATCATCTCTGAATGAAGACTTTCTTCTCCTTCAGAATTTCATTAGCATCTTCCCTCTTTTCTCTTCACCCCACACAATTCGTAATGAATTGGGTTTGTCTCTTTATAGACATGTTTCACCGTTTCTTGGCTTTCTTGATTCTTGGCATGATCCAAAATTCTCTCCAATTAGATTTAAAGAAAACTCCAGTTTTATCTCAAAGAGATCTTCTTGCCAACTGGACAAAGTAGCTTTAAATCCATTACTTATCCTTGGCTTTATCTAGTCGATTAAAATAATGATAAGTATCAGTTAAGCCTATTTGTGGCTCTTGACAACTAAGCTTTTTTTCATTTCTGAACTCTCTATTCTGTCGGTCAACACTTTAGTTAGTCATCGGTGATAATTGACTATTCCGTTGGTGTGACTTCAGTTGTCATCGGGATCTCCATCCTTGTCTTTTTCGTCGAGCAACACTGTAATTCTGTCCGTCGGGTTACACTATGCTCTGCTCGTCGAGCAACACTGTGACTTTTCTCATTGGTAATGTAGTGTATTTTCTCATCGATCAACACTGTGACTTTTTGCTTTTACTCTGTCTATTGGTGTGCACTCTATTGGTGTGCACTCCGTCGGTGTATACAGTCACTTTGTGAATACTTGACTTATATGCATTACTGATAGCATAGCCTTTGATTCATCGGTTCTTTGAAGTCTTTGGCAGTATGTCCATGACCATACAGATTATATCAAGTTGACATCAATGACAATACAATATATTAACTAATTTAATGCCTTGCATGATCATCAAATTAACATCTTCAATCATTCAATCAGTTATAGTTCATCATGCAAACTAGGAGATCAAGTTCAAGATGTAAACCTTTGATCATAGAGTTAAATTTGAAATACGTGAAACTTTATTAGGTTAATCTATGTTATAAATAGATGTTGTAATCATTCATTTGAGATGGATGAGAGGATGAATATAGCCAACAAGCACATCTATGGATCAGACTGAGAGTTTCAAGAAGCAGAACTACAAAATATGAATTTGGTTATCAAGAACCAAGGCTACCGAGCAATAGAAGTATTAATCAACCACATTAGGTGATACATTTGTACATGTAAACTGTAATGGATATGTATTCAGCAATTGTATATTGCATACACTTAGTTCAATGAGTATTTTTTTTTGCATTCTAACAAGTGTAACAAATAGACGAAATCCTTTCAAGAAAGGTGGATTTAACAATCCTATTGTAAATCTCTTAACCGCATGCACACTAAATAGTGTTTCTAAAGCTCTTAACAGAGTAGACCTTAACCAGTCTCCACATAATACTCCTAACAAGGTAGATCATCAGAAGTGGTCAAATTGTAAGCCTTAACCAGCCCCTTCCAATCTGCAGATAGTGAATTTTTGTGGGTGTCATCCCTACCGTAGTTTTTACCTTCTAACAGGGGTTTTCTGCGTTACCATATATTGTGTTATGTGTCTATTACTTTCATGAATGTTTCTATGAATGTCTACATATAATTAAAATTATGAATTGATATCACGTGCATAAAGAAATAACAACATATATAATCGATAATGCAAAGATTTGATTACATAAGGATAAAGGTTAATTAACTAAATGTTTTGGAGGTACTGATTCACCCCTCCCCTCTTAGTACACACTTCCCATTATTTCCAACAATTGGTATCAGAGCTAGATCTCTTATTCGGAAAGTTTAAAGACTTAAGATAAATGATCACACAATGGAGAAGTACAGGCTTGACAAGAGTATTGAGAATCAGAAGCTAGAAATTTAGATCTTCTTTGAACAATATAAAGAAGTTATAATCAAGATGAGATAGCTACTAGATGAAAGAAATATTATGGCATCTCGCTGTAATGAAACATATTACCATGAAGAAGAGATACCAGATCTATTTAAGTCTTCAGGATCTACAACTAGCAAAGCATCAAACACATTAGAAGAAAGCATAACTAGTCTAAATGAAATCAATCAACATCTAGATGGACAAGTAAAATCTCCCTAAATCAGTCAAGAGACACAGATAGTAAGAATGATTGATGTCATGAACAATTCTAGACAAGCTGAGAAAGAAAGAACACTAGCTATTGATGACAGAAGGAAGATTACTGAAAAGATACAAGAGAAAGAGTAAGAAATACAAAGACTTACAAAACATCATCATGAGATCACAAATTAGATTATTCTTATGAGTCAAGAGGAAAATAGAATGAATACAAAACTCATTGAAAGAATAGAAGCTATCGGTGAGCTAAGGGAAGAAAATGAAAAACTGAAACAAGAAGCAAGAATTCAGCAACAACATAATGAAATAATCAAGAGAGCTGAAGAAAGAAACAAAAGGATGGAAGATTTTCTGGATGGACAAAGGAGAGCAATAACAACACCAGACTAGGCTATACCAAGAATGGAGAATCACCCAACCAAGTTGATCCAAAGAATGTCTATGCAAATCCAAGACCAAGAAAGTTGGCATGCAATAATTGTGGAAGGCAAGGCCACACATCAAATGTTTGCAGGAGAAAAATGAAAGGTATTCCTAAATCCACACCTTCAATCATAGGAATTTATTATAAATGTAACAAGAAAGGACATAAAACATATGAATGTAAATCTGAGGTGAAACAACCAAAGAAGGAAACCTACATGGACAAATACTATCCTACTTGTAAAATGCATGGGCACACCTATCTTGAATGCTAGAAGAAGAAAAGGCATGCATGGAAGCCTAAAGGTCAAGAAATTGTCTATCAACTTAAAAGAGTTGGTAACCAATATGTTTGGGATTACAATACATGGGCAAACTGTACATCATGTGGAAGATTTGGTCACGTAGCTGCAAATTGTATGAGACAATGGACAAGAAAGTCTAGAGGTTGGACTAACCCTAGAATGGTATGTCTACACTGTCATAAAGTTGGTTATCTGAAGAAAAACTACAGAGACCGAATGATAGAGACCAACACCTTTGTTAATGGAAACACCATTGAAGAAATCAAGAAGATGAGAAACAAAATGTGGAGAAAAGCTACAAACACTGATGAATCTAGACTGAGCAATGTAATTGGTGACACCTTATCCAATGGATCTAGTGACATCACCACCCCCACCTAAGCAGAACAAGTATGGAATGACATTATACCAAGTTATATTTTGCATCAGTTCCATTATACATAGTTAAAATACCAATTCAGGATGATTAAAGATACACTATGGTATTACTTGTTATAATTCTGTGAAATAAAATCTCATCGATCAATACATACCGAAATGCATTGGTGTACATACAAAGCTAAGTTGTCTATACTTACTGAGAATCTTTGGTTAACACATAAAGGATAAGTCACTAGTATAAACTGAGATCCGTCAGTAATCATGTGAGTTGACAAAGTTGTCTTCTCCATACACCGAAATCTATCGGTGAACATAACAAGTTAATAGCTGCCCTGAAGCATCGCATTACCACCAAGAATGTTATTGTGTATCACCCGATGACTCCATCTTCACACACTAAGAATTGGTTGAGCATTAATGACTTGACTTAGGGTAAAGTCTATAAATAGACGACGGAAGGGTTTCATTTTTTTTACCAAGCGACCAGAGCAAAAAACTGAGCACGAAGAGACAACATTGCAGAGCGAATCCAACCCTATTCATAGCACTCCAAATAGATTCCCTACAGCTATAGAGGTTGAAGTAAGTACACAGGTAACCGAGAACTCTATTTGTATTTACAAGAAAAATCCCCAAATTCAAAAACTATGGCAACTACATCAAGAACCGCTAAGCTCAAGAATAATAAGAAGAATAAGGTCAACCTAATCAAGAATTCAAACTGTGAAGAGGTTGCTTCACAACCCGACAATGCTGGTGCATTCTCTAGAATACCAGCTAGGGTTTTGCTCGTCGAAGACGTGTGAGCATATATACACTGCAAGATAGCAGAAATCAGAGACCTGGAAGTTGAGCAAGCTTTCAAGAAGCTTTGCAACAATGATGGCACTATCAAGGAAGAGCATAAGCATATTGAGGTAAAGGGGCTCACAAATTTCCTATGGTTCTAGAAGGAGTTCAAGTCCGAATGGATTTGGTTAGTACTAAGCAGGATAAATGACCAAAAATTATGGATGGATAAGCCAAAACTGATAACCAGGGATGTCATACACATTGTTACCGATTTTCCATAACCGATAAGGTAAAGGCACTAAAACACCCGCCTAAAGTTGAAATTGANCTATGGTTCTAGAAGGAGTTCAAGTCCGAATGGATTTGGTTAGTACTAAGCAGGATAAATGACCAAAAATTATGGATGGATGAGCCAAAACTGATAACCAGGGATGTCATACACATTGTTACCGATTTTCCATAACCGATAAGGTAAAGGCACTAAAACACCCGCCTAAAGTTGAAATTGAGAAGAATACAAGAGTTGCATGGGATGGAAGAGGACTAAAGGTATCCACCATCAATGATGATGAACTAAAATTTAGAGCATGTGTCTTAGGATACAAGTTTTTCCAGGCTAGCAGGATGAACAACATTGCATTCGGAGCAGTGGATACATCATACAAGATTGTGAAGAAGGGACTGCAGTTGGATCTACTAGAACTACTACTCAGACAATTAGAAGAGAACATGAAGACAATAAGAAACACAAAGTCTAATTCATGTAAGTTTGGATCTCTGATAATGTGCATATTTTTCTATTTCCAAGAATCTGTGCCATCTATAGGAAATGTCAAATGGAACACTACAAGACCAGTGACCATACACATTAGTGAGTTCATCAAATCACTATGAGATAATTTTGAATCAGTCATGGATGAATACTTTGCTGGATTCAAAGATAGAATGCATAAAAGAGTGAGGATTCCAGAACAGTTAATAGAAAAGTTCAAGACTGACATATGTTTTATGGTGGACATTGACTACACCTACATCAAGCCAGCTATACCGAGAACAACATGGGTGTCTCCACTTGATTATGAGGTGAACATAGATCAAGCATCAAATGCTATTGAGGCATTGATAAATGAGCCATTAGACATATCACAACCCAAGTTTGGAACTTATGAAGAAGCCAAAGAAAGGATTAAAATTGGCTTAGTTGTGAAGAAGATTGATAGGAAGAAAGACAAAACGGTCAAGAACTTGAAGAAAAAGCTATCGGTGAATGAAGAGTAAACTGAACAGAAAGAAGAAATTGATGGTCAGTCACCCGTCAGTGAAGCTGAGAAGGAGAGTGACTCAGAGTCCATAGAGTCAGATACACCACTACCTCCACCAGCAAAGAAACGTAGGGCCACTGCTGCATGCCAGACCATGAGTCATAAAACAAAGGATGAAAGTCCTTCACCTATAAAGAAAGGTCAAGTAAGGACCTATAAGAGGAAACCTCAAACATAGAAAAGGGGACCAACAAAAAGAAGACCGTTCCTAATAACTAGGGAACACATTGAGGACACCAAACAAGATGAATCTGTCCAAAAAGAAAAGAATAAGATTCCAGAAATTGTTGATGAAGTATGTGCCTCAATTATCAAATCAGGTATAGTCAATGATAGAAATATTAAGAAATGGCTAACATTGGATCTCATGGATCAAAAAAAATTGAAGAGGCAATTATCAAAATGATGGGTATATCCAAATAACTTCCAATACAATTGGCAAATAATATGCCAAAAGAACTTCATGATAGATTATCGGCAAGATGGACATTTGCATTACACTCTGAGAAAGAGATTAGGGAAAGAGCCCTAGTTTATGTCATGCCTCCCGAATCTAAAATGGAGGAAATTAAAGAGATGATGAAGAATCACTCCAAAAGGTTCTCACCGAAGTTGAGAGCTTACCAAGTGCTTCAAGGACATCTACTTGAACTAGACAAGAAGAGTGAGGCTGAATGGAGAAATATACTTGATATGCCTAAAAAGGATACAAGTCTCA
The DNA here is from genome assembly GCA_018584345.1 of Thuja plicata. Classification (NCBI taxonomy): domain Eukaryota; kingdom Viridiplantae; phylum Streptophyta; class Pinopsida; order Cupressales; family Cupressaceae; genus Thuja; species Thuja plicata. Next base: position 287,978 of record MU226144.1, read on the forward strand.
AGCCACAAATAGATCTTACCGAAAATCAATAGAACAAGGATGATCAGGCTAAACAAAGCCCCAAACATATTACTATCACTGATGAAGATGTCAATGAAGAATCATTGAACATAAGAGGCAACAAGGATATGGATGTTGAAGATGAAACATGGCCGGACAATACAATTATTGATATTATTAGAGGAGATCCAGCAGATGAGATTCAGAAAGATGAAGATGTAACTGTTGTCAAGGAACAAACTGACAAACAGGACACTGCAACAGATTTTGCATAAGTACATATACTGGGCCAGATGCCATTATTGATTCAAAAAATCAATATAATCTCACAGAAGGAGAAGAACCCCGATCTCGATACAAGCATACCCGAGGATGCAGGAGAAGGAGAAAAGAAGGATACAACTGATGAACAAGTAGACATCACTGGAGAACAAAAGATTGGAGATAACACTGAAAAATATGCACAAATTAAAGATACAAAAGAAGTACAAATAGAGAAAGGTGAACAAGATAAGACAGTTGATACCACACCGAAGAACACCAAAGGAGAAGTTACAGATACACTAAAGGTAGATAAGGAGATGTCCTCAGACAACTGATAGGCAAACACTGAGAAGCAAGATGAAGGTACAACACCACATAAACCTTCCTCTAGCACATCAGATCAAGCAAAGAAGCTGGCTATGGTTTTACATACAGGTGCATCACAAAAGAAGAAGAAGAAAACCAAGAAGAATAAGTTGGAGGTCACACTTGATGAGATCATAGAAATACCAAAGTGTGATCCAACTAATTTAGACTTTGAGTCACTCCAAGAATATGGAGAAATCTATTAAAGGAAAGCTTTGCAAGAAAAGCTTAAAAAGCAGCACCGAGACTCCTTAGTACTGAGGACCACACATGATATCTTAAACCAGATAGTCCCCGACATTGATATTGATCACAATGCCCCCATTCTGGATCAACTTGTTGTTCTCACCAATGTCATCACAACACAGAATGTAGATGCAAAAAAGGCGATTGAGGAACGAGCATAGCAGAAATTCCAATATAAATTGACAAAAAAGATCGGCCAAGAAGTGGAAAAAAATAAGGTAAAGCTTTCATAACTGACAAATGAATTAGATCCAATCATTGTTGAAGTTGTTTCCTTAATTCAAAAGCTATGCACTTTGGAAAAATTCATAAAGGATAACAATGATAAGATTGCAAAGATCGATTCTGATCTAAATGCAAGTGCTCAAAGTCTAACCATAGATGGAAATACAATCAAATTGCATTATGAGAAGATCATTGAAATCAAATGATTAAGACAAGAACTTTGGGAAGAAGAATCACAATTCAGAGAAGAGGATACCGAGATACATTCTCAACTATTACCGAACCTCACACTTCTGCAACAACACATAAGTTTGGCAAGATAGCTAATTGCCACCCTTGAGATGTCTATAACAGACAACATCTACGACATGCATGCCAGGATCACACTAGAGCACATGGCTCTTGAGCATTCAAAGGAGAAATGGGAGAAGATGATGGAGGAAATGAAGACCTCTCACTCTCATATTTTAGAAAAGCTATAGGTGTACACATTTGCCCTTACTATCAAAAAATGGGGAAAAGGAAAATGATATGTACAGAGCATATAGTTAAAAGGGGAAAAGAAAGAGATATTATAAAGATAAGTGTACATATGCATATAATATACTATACCGACATATGCATAGGGGGAGTCATGAAATGACTAAGTAATATACATGGTGTACATACTAAACACTTTAGTATTTTGCACATATCAGTTTTTGATACTAATGTCAAAGGGTGAGATTGATGACATAAGTTTTTCCATTAGTATGCAAAGAGAAAATAGTTGTTTGAACCATCGATTACACTACACTGAAAGTTAGGTTTTTAGTTCAAACTGAAAGTGCTAAGTAAAGGGAAACCCGATGACATAAGCTTTGCACTACAAACTGAAAGTGCAACCCGAAGATGATACAAAGGAACCCGACAAGCAGGTTACACTATAAACTGAAAGAGAAGATATAAAGGAACCTGACAGCAAGGGAACCCAATAGATAATTCAACAAAGGAACACCAAAAGACAGTCAAACTGATTTCAGAGCAAACTGAGCATCATACACCAAATGTCAGTTATATCCCGAGAAAAGTGGATCTGACTTCCACATCAGATAAAATAGTTATGTTCTATTTTTAGAGTTTTTATTTGTTTTAAATCTATTTCTTGAGGAACAAGAAACATTATTGTAATTCTTTTAATCAGTCTAACTGATTAAAAACATGCAAACTAGGAGATCAAGGTCAAGTTGTAAACCTTTGATCATAGAGTTAAGTTTGAAATATGTGAAACTTAATTAGGTCAATCTATGTTATAAATAAATGTTGTAATCATTCATTTGAGATGGATGAGAGGATGAATGTAGCCAATGAGCACATCTATGGATCAGAATGAGAGTTTCAAGAAGCAGAACAACAAAAGATGAATTTGGTTATCAAGAACCAAGAACCAAGGCTACTGAGCAACAAAGGTATTAATCAATCACATTAGGTGATACATTTGTACATGTAAACTTTAATGGATATGTAATCAACAATTATAGATTGCATACACTCAGGTCAATGAGTATTTTTGTCTGCATTCTAACAAGTGTAGCAAATAGAATAAATCCTTTCAAGAAAGGTGGATGTAACAATCCTATTGTAAATCTCTTAACCGAGTGCACACTAAATAGTGTTTCTAAAGCCCTTAATAGATTATACCTTAACCAGTCTCCACATAATGCTCCTAACAAGGTAGATCATCAAAAGTGATCAAATTATAAGCCTTAACTGACCCCTTCCAATCTGCAGATAGTGAAGTTTTTGTGGGTGCCATCCCCACCGCATTTTTTTACCTTCTAACAGGGGTTTTCTGTGTTACCATATCTTGTGTTAGGTGTCAATTACTTTCGTGAATATTTCTATGAATGTCTACATATAATTAAGATTATAAATTGATATCACATGCATAAAGAAATAACAATAGATATGATTGGTAATGCAAATATTTGATTACATAAGGATAAAGGTTAATTAACTAAAAGTTTTGGAGGTACTGATTCACCCTTCCCCTCTCAGTACACACTTCCCATTATTTCCAACAATGTCTATATTTTATACATAATATTTTGGATACTTTTTTTTTTTTTGTTGTGGTTGGCTCATTCTATTTTTCTTGGTGGTTTTATTTGTTTTAATTTTGAAAAAATAGGAAAATAAAAAGTGCCCGCTTGTTGATATTAATTTTCCTTCAATTTTCATTCTTCGTAAAAGGTTCCAGACAATGAAGCTTCTAGATAGAGAGTTATAGATGTTTTGGTAATCTTGCTAGGGTTTGATTAAGATGTATTAGTCTTCATTTCCCCCTATTCATAGCAAATCCTTTTTTTTTCATGCCTTCATTTGGCACCTAAATTGTCCAAAAGATAATTTAGATTTTGGGTTGCTAATGGCTTATGTTATGTAACAATATTTTCAAATATGGTGTTGGCATTTGACAAATTTGGAAGACCATTTATGTTTCAATATAAAAAGATTCTCTCGCATTTTGTAGGTGGGTTGTTATTCACAATTGGGTTTTCCATTTGCAAAAAAGGGGGTTTATTTTATCTTTTATTTGTGCGCTAAAGGTGGAGACAACACATAAAGCGAAATGTGATAACTACTATCACGACCTAAAGTGGAATTTCTCCTACACCATGTGCAAATAAAGGTGCAAACTCCTAGGTGTCTCATATGCAACCTACAATCTATGCATTATCCTAAGTAAGCTTAAGTAAAGTATAATTAATGAATATTTAATTGCACCAACACCACCCCCTCCCCCCTTTAAGTACAACTTAGGGGAATGCACATAAACCCACAATACAAAATGGATCCCAACTACTAGGTCATGTTAGGTACCCATGTACAGTAATAAAATGCAATAAAATCTCTCATAAAGTGGAGAAAGGGGAAATAAACCCAGTGAGACAAAACTCACCTCCAAAGAGAGACGAAAACAAACAAAATGCATGGACAGAGAACTCAAGACCCCCAAGGACTACACAAATCATGTATATATAATCAAGTATCACTTCATAGGAAGAAAAGAAGGAGATGTGATATCCCCTCCCTAATGAACAATCTCTTACAAAAATGATGAGTGTTTAAAGACAAAATATAGTCCAATGTCTACAAACAATGTTTCTCCTCTTGGGAAGAGGATAAACCAAGTACAAATGCAATAATGTTTCCCATTCTGAATAGAAATTAGAAAGTAGAATCCAAATGTAGTATGATGATGATGTCTCTAAAATTTACTCATGTATCTCCATGTCCTTAGATGATGAATATGTCACGAACCAATTAGGAACATACCCTATCATAGTAGAAGATGATAAAAAAGGAACCAATGGAAACATATTGTAAACAAGCTCCAAAGACAAAGATGAAGTAATAACATTGTTGCCACAATTATCATCAAATAGGACTGATGTCTCTAAAAATTGAATGAGAATCTACAAGATTGAATAATACATCACATAACCATGATCAACCTGAACCAAGCAATGTGACATATCAAGTGAAGGAAGAGACTCGTGTATTCCAATCTTCAAAGACAATGTAGAAGGTTCCCCAACTGTAATGAAGTTGTCATCAAAGAGAAGATAAATCCCCTCAAATGTGTCTCCTAAATCTAAAATGTGATACTCCACAAACAAGGAACCAATATCTGGTAAACATGAATCCCAATTAGGAAGACAAATATATATTTCTTGCAATGACTCATTGGAGTCACCAACAAGAGATGAATGTGTGATCTTAACTAGAGAGGTAGGAGCTAAAGGTGGAGGCTCTAGATCATAAATCCACATAGATATCTTCTTTAATTTTTATCATCATCAAAGGGAATATTGTTTGAATCATCAAGTGAAATGAGAAAATCTACAACATGATCATTTGGGAATGGAGGAACATGTGGATCTCCAAAATGCTCCCAAATAATAGTCCAAATTGTGTGTGGGCACTCAATACGACTAAACTTGGGGTAGATTTCATAAAATAGAAACAAACTAATACTATTATGAATCAATCTTATAATCATTCCTATGTCCCCAAATTAATTGATTCCGCTCTAAATTTGGCTCAGGAATGAGTCCATAAAGTTGAGACAAGAGATTAAGTCATCTACAATTTGTGATGATTCCTTTTGCCCATGACTCATAATTACCCCCAGTTAAAGTTATTATAGTGGGATGTGTTCAATATCTCATGATTACATCATTGATACACTTCTTTCATTACATATTGAGATCAACAAATGATTACCCCCCACATGCTATAATAGACTTAGATCACAATGTAAAAGGCCAAACCAAGGTTTATGCATTACAATTACAAAACTAAGCCAAATTTTGAAAGTATGATTTCTGATTACAATCACTATAGTCTGATAGGGCCACTATAAAATATTAAAAAAAATATGCACTTTCAAAATAATTGCACCTGAAAAAGAGTTCGTATGAGCCCGAACAAGGCCTTGAAAGTTGCAAAAAATGGGATTAGCAATTTTTGGAAAAATTTAGGAATAAAGATCATAAACCACCTACACCACTATGTAGAGCACAAATTTCTACCCCAAAACAAAAGCAATTGCTCGAAAAAAGGAGTTTGGATGATTGAGATATCACTATTTGAAAATTGCCTATGTAATTTT
>MU226144.1:298327-309320 GCA_018584345.1 Thuja plicata
ATATATATGGACAATTTGGGATAGCCCTTTTCTTGCAAATATGTATTGAAAGGAGAGAAAATAATGCTATGCAAAATACGATTCACAACTTTCTAATAATCCTCTGAATAAGTTAAAGAGCAAATTAATCTATTCTAATTTTTTCAACCAAAATACTCCCTTCAGCTTACCTTATATTCTATTAACTATTTAGTATTATTTGTTCTAATAATAACGAAAGTTTTACACTGTAGGAATTCAAAATAATCAAAACATACTTAGTTTCGGAAAAGTAACTAGAATAACTGCTACTATACTAGGATAACTTTTAAACTCAAAAATGAAATACTTATGTCTTCTTTCTCATCGGCGTATGGAAGACAAGTTCTTCCTCGTCAGATTTCTCTATGCCCATGTCGAACCTTCTTTTTCCCTGGACTGCTTTAAAACCTTTTGTGGATTTCCTCAGAATGGCAGGTGGAAACAGCTGAATGTCCTCTAGTGTTATGGCTCCAAATTTAGCTTCTACCTGGAACCCTTCTGCCTCCAAGTAATCTTTAACCCATTTCATGTCTTCACTTCATTTTACCCTAGTCCATTTTAGAAGGAAATCAACATTCCTTTTGATAATTTCCATTATGTTGTAGAAGACCATCTTTTCTTTGAAGAGTAGAATAGACCTTCTAATGCAATGGGTACAATTAGCCAATGAGCCCATGGGTTTTGTGAAGTATTCTTCTGGGAAATGGATCATAAGATCCTTGTTAATACTGTTAATAGCAAGAAGGATGCCATTGCAGTATTTTTCATTAAAGATTTGGATGCACATAGAAACTACTTCACCTTTGGGAATTTTCAAGGTAAGAATAATGACCGCAAATATACCTATTATGTCGCAATTCACCCTGTAAAAAAATTCATAGTTAAAGGCCTCTTCCCCCATGATACGTTCCACAACTCTCTTCCCCAGATCATCTATCACGAATAGTTTATCCCACCTCTCTGATTTGATGGATCCCCTGAAGGCCCACAAATGTTTTTCCCCATTGCAAATGAGTTTGATATTCAACTCCATTCCGTTTCTAAGAGGAGGCTTCTCTCATTTTTCTTAGATTAAAATTACACTGCAGTCTATGTTAGGGAAAAAGAGGGAAAAGGACTCTTATTAACAGCTAAAAACCCTAATTTTCTCCCGCATTGGGTGCTGCTACAACACAATAAATGCGCTTAACTGTGGGTTTAAATGTGCTTTGTTGTATTAGTTAGATATGGTTGGATTGTGTTGCTTGGAGTGGCAAGGTTTCTCATTACCTAAAAAGCTGTGTAAATGATGTGATATATTGTCCTGTGCAAGTTGAGTATGATAATATGGAAGACATTGTTACTTAATTAAAATTGTCAAGTGTCGTTGATTTTCTATAACTAACCATCCAAATGTGTGATAACTCATTTGTCCTTAAATGGAAATTATTACCGTACTTAGCCGTCTTAAATACAAGACTTGAAGGTGATATTAAAGTACTCCTATCTAAACATATTACATAAATAGTAAGTTAATCATATCTATTCATTGGGGAGGTTGTACATAAGTATTAATGATTACATAACTATATAATTAATAAAAGTATTTCTTATAGTGATCGGTTTAATTGTCTATCTCAAAGTACTATGTATGAATGAAGGTTTGATGAAAAATTAAAAGAAATGATTCTTATTTATGAAAGTAACATGCATCTAGGCAATGTATATAAGACTTTTGGTTAATGCTATATTAGGAATAAGTTAACGAATGAGAGCCATCCTAATATCTGTTCTTATTACCGGAGGCTTGCATGGGTTTATATGTGTGTATATCTGACTAGGGAAAAGCTGAAGCTGCTAATAAAGGAATAAGCATTTGCTAGCAAGTTTGTAGACCAGTTTGAAGCAAAAGAAGCATCATGGATAGAGAGCAGTGTATCTTATCTAAGACATTTAGAATTTGAAGTTAAATGGGATATTCTTATTACGATATTAAGATGCCTAAACTTTCTTCTATTAAGATTAGTCTAAGTAATTGATTGCGATAATGTTGGTCTCAGGGGTTAAAAGAGTTCTAAAATATCTAGGAAGTTAAAATTGTATTAGCTTCAGACTTAGGCTAAGTCAAAGGTGAAGATACATATGGATTGCTATCTAAATAGACTGGCTAAGTTATCTGATTATTTTAAAGTTTGAACTTTTAAAGTTAGATTGGGTTGGGGTATGACCTGAAAATATGAGTTTATTAGATTTACAATTATAAATGTATCTTTATCCCCACCTTCATACATGCATACATATGTATATCCTTATGTACTACCTTTATTGTACATACCAACATACTTACATATGCACATACTTGTGTTCATGTCGTCCTGTCTGATTGCCATTTTAAGGTGAAGGATTCTGCAGTGAAGGCATAGTCTAACCCTTCTATCCTGTAAGTAAGTATTAAATATATACGTATATAAATCCCTTCATACACACCTATGTACATACATATGCATTTTATCTTCATACATATATACATGCATATATATGTACATCTTGATTTATATACATATAATTATTAAATATATCTCCAACTAAGGGTAGCAGGGAAAACTTCTTGAAATATTTGTTGTTTACTTTAATACTATAATTCTAAGGTAAGGTAATGCCATCTACTCCTAGATTTTCCAAATGATCTTCTCTCACATTTCCTTCATGGTATATGTGGTTCATAGTTGTCTTCTTAAAAGATTGACATAAAGATACAACCTGTGAGAGAAGGGAATTTAATTTCCAATTCGGGGTGTTGCCTTTCCTCAAGGCATTAATGATGATTGCAGAGTCACCCTCAATTTCCAAGTGATCTATCCCTAAGTTTTTGCATAGTTGGAGGCCCTTCACAAGGGCAGTCATTTCTGCCCAGTTGTTAGTCTCAATTCCAATGGGAGTTGCCATTGTAGCAATTTCTTTGCCCTCACTGTTATGAATACAACATCCAATACCAGCCTTTCCCAGGTTACCTCGAGAAGCCCCATCGAATTTAAGTTTAAACCATCCTATTGCTAGTGAAGTCCATCTACATTCTCTTCATTTTGAATTTATCTCAGGGGTACCTTTACCAATAAAAGGTGGTAATGCCAGACCAATCCATTTTCCACACATCTTTTCATCCCAATGGCTCATTGAGAGGTCAATTTTATGAATTTTTACCATTTTGGAGTTTATGGTCTTTATGATGGCAGCTTCAATTTTGTTGATAATCTATTTGTAATCCATTTTCTCATCTCTAAAGATTCTCCTGTTCCTTTCTTTCCATATTTCCTAGATGAGAATTGAGGGGGAAATAATCCACAGACTTGCATAAATACTACTTTTCTTAATAGTCGGCCACCCTTGGACCATTGCCAAGAGGGTATTAGGGAAAGGAGAAGACCATCCTAAGTTGTTTGAGAGCCAATTCCAACAGTAATTGGTGTAAGGATAGTTTAGTAATAAGTGATCAATGTATTCTTCCTTTTTTTCACAAAGGTAGCATCTGCTAGGTCCAGAGAAACCCATTCTCTTGAATCTATCAGCCGTTAGGAGTCTATGTCTAAGGGCCAGCCAAGAAAAAAGGCCTGCTTTAGGTAGGCAGTTATTGTTCCAGCATAAGTTGATTGGAATATCTGTTTTAGGCCTGTTATGTTGTTTATTAATAAGGTTGTAACCATCTTTTGTATTATATTCTCCATTCTTCGATCCATCCCATACCAGCATATCCTTACCTTCATTGAGAATAATCTTATGCTTATTGAGTATCTCAGCAAGGGATTTAGACTCTGCAGAAGATAAGCCTATATTCTCGAAGGATCTCCATATCCTTTCCTTCCCATTGTGGGTGATATAATTCTTAAGGTATGGTCCAAATCTAGCTTCTAGACGAGTTTTCAGATTATTATTGTTTAATACTCTTTCCAAGATGTCATATCCACCCTAGGAGTCTGACCAAAAAAGGGAATCTTCACCATCACCCAGACTCCATGTAAGCTTCTTCATTATAATGTGTCGGCAATCCAACATAAAATTCCAGATCCTTGAGCCTTTTGGGGGGGTAATTTCTCTGAAAATATTGATGGGTGAATTGTTATGTAAATATTTCGATGTCAATATCTTAGCCCATTTGGAATTTGGGTTCCTATACATTCTCCAAATAAGATTAGCCCCCAGAGCTTTCCCTTGATCTGCAACGTTCTTTAAACCAACACCCCCTTCATCCTTTGGGCAACAAACCTTATCCCAGGAAATCAAAGGGATCTTGTTCTTTTCCTCACAGCCTTGCCAGAAAAAGGTTCTAAGGTGTTTGTATAATTCTTTTTGTTTGCTTACTGGGAGATGAATGCAAGAGAGTTGGTAGGTTGGCATAGCGGCAAGTACAGATTAGACCATAGTAGCTCTTCCAGCAAAGGAGAGCCATCTTCCTTTCTAGGTGAGCACCTTGCTTTTGATTTTGTCAATGGTAGGGTTCCATAGTGTTGCAGATCTACTTCCTTTTTCTAGAGGGAGCCCTAGGTATTTGCAAGGGAGAACCCCTTTCTTGAAGTTGAGAATGCGACATATGTCCATCTCAGTAGCTATGCCCGTATTAATGAAGAAAACTTCAGATTTACTTTGGTTGATCTCTTGTCCTGATGCCCTAGTGTAGTTTTCTAAGATGTTCGCAAAGGCTCTTGCCTCTTTTCTACTGCTTTCCCCATACAACATAGTATCATCCACAAATTGTTGGTGGGTAGTTGGTTCTAAGTCATTTCATTGCCAAAGTTCTGATTTTCTAGTTTTTTGTAAGTTTTAGGTTTTTTAATTTTTTGAATAAGATATGCAAGCTTGAATAAATGAAAAAATTATTGAAAGAACTAACAACAAAAAATATCATACAAAATGGAATGAAATTCTAATTTATTATCCATTTTCTTTATATTCCAAAAAACTAATAGCAGGCCTGATTTGGGCATGCATGTCTTGGAAATTGTATGAACAACAACTAAATTTTGCATCTCTCTAATTTTTTTCTCTCTATCGTCACCTATCTATTGCAACTGATCCAATATATTATAATATTGATGTTCTCTACTGCTACTAGGATTAATGTCCAACTAGGAAGTAACAATAGTTTTTTTGTACTTGTACGGTTGGGTCTAAATTATTAGGAAATTATTTATATGATGTCTCGAACCCCTGATCTGAAAATCTAAGAATACTAATTCTGCATTACCAAATAAGATCTAATAAATTCTTCTCAAGATTAATGCCTTTTCAATTCCCAGTCTCATCTATATTGGACCTTGTCACCAAGAGAGTCGGGACTTCGTCCAACTCTCAATTCCTCCAAGATGTTTCATTCCTAGAAGACCAAACTATTGTAAAAACCCTTCTTAGATCTCCATCTCCAAAAATGCACAAATAAAAATGACCTCTAAATGAATAAAATGGTTGTCCCAGTTGTTATTTTATTTCATTTCCTTTTTCCCTAAAAAATGGTTCAAACCATTTAGGGTTTCAATTATGTTTTTTTTTAAAGGCAATAGTGGGCAAGCCACTATAATATTTTATAAATAAAAAATGATTCAAAAAAAGCTCAACCGGGAAAGAATCAGGAAGAAAACCCAGAATCGTCACTTTAATACATTGTCAAAATCAAAATGTCGAATAATTACAATTTCGATGGAGGATGACTGCGCTTCATGAATACATTATGGAGTATAAGCTACCTCCCATGAGTACGCATCCGAATTAGAAAATGGGTTTCTATTATGTTATTTGCATAAACTTTATTAAAATAAACCATCTCGTTATAAAATTGATCCTTAAGGGTCTTATTCACATGAAATTTAAAAAAAAAAAAAAACACTTATTGAGTGACAAATTATAACTCTTATGCCTAGAGAAGTGTGTCAAGGAGGTATTTTATTAATACTTTATTATTTTTTCCTAAGTCACCCCTTATAACTTATTGATAATAAAATATTAAAGTATTTCATATTCATATTAATAATTAAATAATTTATTCATAAACTCATCATTTGGACTCCAAACTAAAATCTAATTGTTGCCATCGGTCCAAGGATGATATCTAAATGCAGCAGGTGAACTAATAGTGTCCCCCTAAAAATTAGGAATAGTCTCTAAAACATAGTAACTGCAACCAAAGTGTCCAGACGAATCTTGGAGGACCCCTGATGTGTTTTGATCAACTCCCAATCAATCCCTAAAAAGTACAAATCCCCTTAAAAATTAGGAGATTTTCTCAAACTATCCAAACTATCTTATAAAGCCCCTGAATAGCTCTACAAACCCATGGATGGGTCCTCTATCCACTCTGTTAACCTACAAGAACTTGGATAATAACCCAACCTCCATTGACAACTGAACTACTTAAGGAGGGGATATTACAGTCCACCCTCCTTGAGATTGTTTGTCCTCGAGCAACCTCAACCCCAGGTGTTATAGAATCTACTCACTCTACCATGTCATTTCATCTACCGATAGAGCCTTTCCCTTCACTAGATACTCCTTGATAACCCTCCTCCTTAGTCTCCTCTCTTAGGTACCAACAATAGCCTCAGGGACCAAAATCAGTTTCCCCTCATCATCAAGTGGTAACACTATAGAAGGGATTACATTATCCCCAATTGCCTTCTTGAGGTGAGACACATGGAATATGTTACGCACCCATCTGTCAAATGGTAACTCTAACTCGTAAGCCACCTCACCAATATTTCTAATGACCCTAAATGATCCATAATAATATGGCTTGAGTTTCTCAACACCACTCTTCCTTAGAGTGGACTATCTATAGGGTTGAATCATAAGATGTACAATATCACCCACCTTAAATGATGCTCAACCCTGAGCTAATTGGCATACTATTTATGTTTATTCTCATATTTTTGAATGTTCTCCTTTAAGGAATTCATGATATCTTGGTTGTCCTATAAGAGGTCCTTAACACTAGGCACCCTAGTGTTGCCAAAAAGCAAATCTAAAAAGTCAGGTGCATCATACTTGTATAATGCCATGAAAGGAGACATTTGAATGGACATTTGGTAGGTTGTGTTGTAACAATACTCACACAAATATAACCCCCTGACAGATGCCTTCTACTACAATGATATATAATTATGAAGGTATCCCTCCACCCATTTGTTAACAATCCTTGTCTTACAATATGTGTAGAGGTGGTAACTAGCGCTAAGGATGAGCTCGATGCTACTGAGCCTAAACAACTCCTGCCAAAAATAACTCACGAACCTATTGTTCCTATCACTAACTATGCTCCTCAGTAACCGATGAAGTTTGAATACCTACTTGAATAACAAATCTGACACATGTATTGTTGTTTATATAGTGGTGATCAGAAAAAACAAATGGGCTAACTTAGTAAGCTTGTCCACCACAATATAGATACAATATTTTCCTTAGGATTTGGTCATGCCCATGATAAAATCCATCAAGATACACTCATGCACAATACGAAAGAGGGGAGCTAGGGGGTAAATCTCAATTCCTTAAAGTATATTCAAAAGGAAGGTGACCCAATAGGATCAAGTAGGACTCAAACGCTAAATGAGTGCAATGATCCTTCATAATAATGATTAGTATGAGATGGATTTGAGGGGATATAATGAAATTATGCAAGATAAATGGCCAAATAAATGGAATTAACAAGATTATGTAAATACAGACAGATAGAAAATAGACAAACAACTGTAATAACCTAAAATGAAAACCAGAGAGTGGATTTAACATTCATTTTTAATCTCATGTAGAATTGGGGGGAACAAGATGCCTCAACCTTCCTACATCCATGAACAGGATGCCTTACCCATCCTATGCCCTACAATTTTGTTTGAAATTCATCAAGATAGTCTATCAGGTTTTGTACTTCTCAGATCTAGAAAATTAGTTGCGCCACCTATTCTTGAACACCAAAAAAATTGGAAATTAGTGGGTTGAAAGGGGGTTGCCTTGGTCAAACCACTATTTAGGATTCAACTTTAAAATAAAACAAAATAAATAAAAGTGTGTTTTCATATAGCAAAAGCTAGATCTGAAACATGAAGTATAGCATACCTTGGCAATGTAAATGCTTCTTTGAATAGTGATCATGTATGTTGATGCAATAGTTTTGACATAACACAAAAACCCAAAAGGAATTCATGAAAGACAAAACCTTGTATGATGGAAATTGTAGTTCTCCACAATGGTTGATTGAGGATTAAAAAATGTAGAGTTGAATAAATGGATGAATAAATGATCTTCTCCCTTGATGAAGAACTCCTTTTCTTGGCCTTCAACAAGATAAAGGATCTTGAATCATAGAAAATATTGCCTTCAAAATGTCTTGGATGCTTTGATAAATGATAGATCTTGAACTTGGATGCTTAGATGCTCTTGAAAATTTACCAATAGCTTGCAAAATCATGAGCTCCTTATTGATGTTTGAAAATGCATACCAAAATAAGGAGAGATAGGGTGTTTATATACCTCTCACACATTTTGATATTCAAAACAAATTTAGGACAAACATGGGACCAAATTTCCCATTAAAACACTCCAAATGAGCCTCGATTTAAATTTGGGCACAAAACTCAAGGAATAGGATGCCTTAGGCATCCTTAACCTAGGAGAATGGGGAGTCGAGGATAGTGGAAAGATGTTATAAAAGAGGATCCAATTGATTTCAAGGCCAGGAGAAATAAAAAGGACACAAAATGATAGCAAAGGGCCCATGTAGCAAAATAAATGACCGAAAAGGGGAAATAATCAAGGCACACACTTAGAAGTAAGGGCCTACCTCGATTTTGGATGAGACATAGGACCCATATTTGAATTTAGGAATCCATTAAGTGCCATATGAAGCCCTATTAGGGAAACCACACTAAGGTGGGTGCTAAATAATCATGAAATTGTATAAGTAGTCTAGTGATTACAATTTATGATGGTACATTTAGCCCCCACTTTAGCAGTATTATGAGACATATTTATACTCACCTTAAAGGAAATGTGTGTGTGTGTGTGTGTGTGTGTGTGTGTGTGNGTGAGAGAGAGAGAGAGAGAGAGAGAGAGAGAGAGAGAGAGAGAGAGAGCACTAATTTTAAGGACACAAGCCCCCAAACAGAGGATTTAAACTCAAAAATCCACACACAAGGGGAAAAAAACAAAAGGAAAAACAAAATACAAAAGACAAAAAACAAAAAATTCAAATCAACTAGTTGAAGAGACCTTGATCAAGAAAACATCCCAACCACTAGTATCATATTTGGAAAGCTATTGCAAGAGCACAACTGATCACATGGAAAAGGGAAAAATATCCGGCAATGGAAACACTCCATGATCTAACCCACTATAAAATCTATGAGACCATGAACCGATAGAAAGGGAACATGAATTCAACAGTCTAGGAAGTTGTGTTATTCTAAGTGATCCATGGGAGAAAAAGAGAAGGAAAAAGTAGAAAGGCTAGAAAGTTGTATTATGCTAGTTGCACTCATCCCAGAGAGAGAGAAGGAGAATTGATGGTCTAGAAAGTTGTGTTATGATATTCAATTCTACCTTTAACAATTTGTGTATGGGGTGGCTTGAAATTTTTTTCTCAGGGGCATCTTATAAATTTTTTGTGCATAGGGGTTTCTTATTAAAGTTATGCACACATGGGCATCTTATTAAATTTTTGCACAAAGGGGCATCTTATAATTTTTTTGTGCATAGGGGTGTCTTATAAAAATTTTGTGCATAGGGGTGACTTATGGGATCAGTCCTATGGAAAACATTGTCTCCATAGGGATCCATAAAAGTGGCCAATCCTAAGAAAATAATTGTCTCCTTAGGGATCAATGAATGGTTGGTTTAAATAAAATATACATAATATATAAGGAGGAAAAATGTATTCCCCCTCCTTATGATGAAAAACTAGGATTATGGTTTCATCATAAGGAAAAGGGAACAAGGATACCTACTTCCAAAAATAAGGAGATATCCTTAAAACAATGTATGCCATAACCCATCAAGTACTGGAGACCCTTACAAGGAATAGATAATCATGAAAGGATATTTGCGAATTGGAAGAGACCCTTGAAAATAAGAGATCCTAGATAAAATGCATATACCCTCAAGAGGAGTTCCTGAACAAAGATAACATCATCAAGACAAAGAGGGGAGGAGAACAATAATGTATCCTTTTTTCCCCCTATTGCTAGGTGAAAAAGAAATTCTTGATGAAAGAAAAAACAATTTAATCCCTAAAGTAAGGGTGTTTGTTTAGGATGAACATATTTTTACAAATAAAGAAGAGGTTGAGATCAAGGATACACATGTCTTGCATAAAAAAAAATCTTGAATCAAAAGAAACAATTTCGTATAAGAAAATAATGTCACATGATAAACAAATCCCACTAAACCAAGGAAAGTGGATCCTTAGAAAGGGAAATAAGATGAAGAAAACAAAACTTTTCCCCCAAGGGTGAAGGCAAAGGAAAAGATAACACATTATATACTCTAAGTGATATATATTTTACAATAGATATGCACTTTCAAGCAAGAATAAGTTGTGAGAAAGGACGTAATCTCCTAAAAAAGATAATTCACACAAGAAAGGATATCATGTTATAAAAGAAACAAGTCAACAAAGAGATAACATATCTTTTTAAAAGAGATGTAGGATTAGGCTGAAAGCTAATCTCCCAAGAACACCTGCATGCAAACCTATCACATGGAAGAAGCAAAGACCGAAGGCAGAAAGAAACTATGACGACCAAAAAGCCAGAGGAGACATCATGTGCTCAAGAAAATAATATATTAATGATATGTTTGTCAATTACAATGTGATGACAAAAAACTCCATATCTAAAACAAAAGAGGTGAATCCTTATAAAGGAATCACGAAACCCTAAAAGGGAAACCCTAAGGTTAGCTAAAGCAAACTAGAGTGAATAGGTGAGTTAGTAATTAGATCAAAATGATTTAATTA
>MU226144.1:325704-343454 GCA_018584345.1 Thuja plicata
CAGGTCTGGGTTGAGATCGATTCTAACCTAGGTCAGAATTGAGGTTGACCTTGATCTAGGTCAAGGTTGAGGTCATCCTTGACCTAGGTCAAGGTCGAGGTCGACCTAAACCTCTGTCAGGTGGTGGTCCCCGCTTTCAAATCTGGGGCTTATCGGGGTTCTAAAACTTAAAATAGGTCCCTGAGTCTGGATGCGGAAGTTTTTTCCCTGATATTCAGATTAATACATCCCCTCCTTGGTTGATGATTTTAATTGGACCATAATTCAAGGTGAAATTTTAATTTGGGTCCCTTGCATTGCCCTAGAAGGTCTATATTGAGATCTCTATATAAACACTCTCTTTTGCCTTCATTTTGACATGAAAGAGAATCATAAGATGATATGATGCAATTATGATTATGACATGATGATGATGCAAGAAAGCAAGAGGATGATATAGAAGGACAAGATATGATGATGTATTGATGCATGTAAGCATTTTTGTGGACAAGCCATTGTGGATATTCTTTGGAGCAAGAGAGAGTTCTTCCTTCCTTCCTTCTTCTTGGATCAACCATTTTCAACATTCAAGCATTCAAAAGATACTATCAGGGGGTAGCAACTACGGATTGTGAGTTTGGTAGGAATTCTTTAGCATTGGGGGCTTGGTATGCTTTCTTTATCACATTCAAATCTATGCATTGCTTTCTCATTTTCAATTCATGTTAGGGTTTTAATCTAGAGGATTAGATCTTGACATCACACATTTGAAGCTCTTTCCAAGAGTAACACAAACACATACATTCTACTATATTTGGCTATTCGTGGAGGTGGAGATCACCAAAATGGGGGTTTGACTAAGGAAAAAACCTATATAGCCACCCCAAAACCCCTCTTTTTCAGATATTTGTAGGTGTTGTTTCAGGAGTTATAGGTTTAGAAATAGTGGATCAGAGCGCAGATCTGGATACCCTTTCGACAAACTTTTGGGATCCGAAAACAAAATTCTTGTCGGAGACTTTTCAAGTTGATTCTGCCCTAGGTCAGAATCATAAATTCTGGGTCAATGGTGACATTGACTTGAGGGTACAAATCATAACTATGTCAGAATGGAAAAAGATTTATGGGTTTTGTTTGTCTCTGTGTTTCCATTCCAGATCCAGTCTCAGATTTCCCAGAAACTCAACACAAGCTTCAAAAAATGGCATTTTCAGATCTGCTATAATGTGAGGTAGGTATTTTACTCCATTAATCTTTGCTTTCATTTCCAAATCTATATCCACTATCAAATAAAAATTAAATGTAAATGGTTAAATTATGGCATAGGTCTCTTTTATATACAAATATCTATTATGCAAACTTTATTTAGGAGATCATCCAAATTTACACCTTACAGAAAGTAACTATAGTTTTGTTGTAGTTGTACTGTTGGGTTTGAATTCTTAGGAAATGATTTATATGTTGTATAAAACCCCTAATTTGAAAATTTAAGAATGCAAATTTTGAATTACCAAATTAGATCCAAGAAATTATTCACAAAGTTGATGTCTGTTCAATTCCTAATCTAATTTATACTAGATCATGTCACCAAGAGAGCTAGCTTTTGTCCAACTCTCAATTCCTCCAAGATTTTTAATTCCTAGAAGACCAAATTGCTATACAAACGCTTCTTAGAGCTCTACATCCAAAAATGCACAGTTAAAAATGATCTATGAATGAATCAAACGGTTGCCCCAATTGTTATTTTATTTTATTTCCTTCTTCCCTCCAAAATAGTTCTAACCATTTAGGGTTTCTATTATGTTATTTGTATAAAATTTATTAAAATAAACCATCTCCTCATAAAATCGATCTTTGAGGGTCTTATTCACATGAAATTAGAAAAAAACACCTTTTGAGTGACAACTTATAACTCATATGACCAGGGAAGTGCTACAAGGGGGTATTTTATTAATAATTTATTATTTTTTCCTAAGTCACCCCTTATAACTTATTAATAATGAAATATTAAAGTAAATACATTAATATTTCCAGATTGATTTATAAACTCATAATTTGGACTCCAAATTGAAATTTGACTGTTGCCACTAGTTGAAGGATGATATCTAAATGCAACAGGAGAATTAACAACCCCCTAAAAATTAGGGATCCTCCCTAAAAAATAGTAACAGCAACCAAAGTCTCTAGACTAATCCCAAAGGTCCCCTAATGTGTTCCATTCAATTCCAAGTTAATCCCTAAAAAGTAGGAATCCCTCCTAAAATTTAGGAGACTGTCCCAAACTATCCAAAATGGCTTATAAAGACCTTGGATAGCTCCACAAACCCTTATATGGGTCCCTTATCCACTTTGATGACCTACGAAAACCCGAATAATAGGCCAAACTCTACTGACAACTAAACTACCCAAGGAGGGGACATTAAAGGCTTCATGTCCCTGAAAGTTTTAAAAAATAGGGTTGGTGTGTCTGTTAAGTTTTAATTAATTTTTTTTGTACTTTTTGTTGGTTGTATTAAAATTCTCATTAAGGTTTTGAAGGTGCTAATGGGAGCCCTAGAACTAGGGATAGTAGTGCTGAGAGAAGAACTAGAATTGAACATTGGAACATAAAAAGAGAGGCACTGAATGTCCTGCTTATAATTATGGTTATTGATTTGTGCATTACTTAGTTTTTAAGTGAAGGTGCAAAAAAATTGGTCGTTGCATGAATTTCATATATTTTCTCTAGTGAAATTTGTGGGTTATTCTTCAAGTGCTACAAAAATTGCTTTGGTTTGCAAGACAACAAATGGTGAAGCTTGCATTACAATCTATGTGCAGTAAGCACTTTTAATTCTCTAAGTACGAGCTATGGTTTTAAGGTTACAATGAATCTGATGTTTAATCTCTCTCTTCTTCTTTTTGAATATTCTAGAACTGTAGTGCAATCCTTGCATAATTTAGTTGTTCTCATATTCAAAGATAATTTGATTTTTGAGAAGTTATTTCTATAGTCTTTAGACAGTCAAATTTTGAATGAAATTTTCTTTCTATGTTGTGTGGTAATGAAATATATTTGTTTATAGGTTTTTATTCATAAATCTTGTTTCTAACATATTCTTAGGGTCAATATTTTGTACTTCTATAATGCCCATGAATTTATGGCCTTGAAAATTTTGACTATGTGTTGAATTCCCTAATATTTTATAATAAAGATATAATGTGTGTTTGGAATTTGGAAATCTAAAAGTTGTATACCACAGGTTGAATTGTTTCTGAATATTTACTATGTTTATTGTAATTTTTTTGTTTGAATTGTACTTTTTTTTTTTCTAAAACATGATAACAAGTTGCATTGTACATGATGAAATATCCAGGAACTTTATTTTTCATCATCAAAGTTGATGTTTATGAAATTTCCATTAAGAGTGAAGGGGGATAGCTAGGGATTGTTAAAATGGAAATTGATTCTATCTTTGATCTTAATTCATTTCTTACATTATTGTTTGAAAGGCCTTGGTGGCCACATTGAAATAATTGCATTGAAATTGTTGTTAGAACTTTGCAAATTTCTATTTATTATTTCATTGACCATATTTGGAATTAAAGTTTAAGTGTAATCATTATTTATTTTAAGTTTGATGCTTAAGAGTTTTGAAGGATTATTTTATTTTAGATAAAGTAACCATGAGATTCATTAGAATACATTTTTCCTCATTTGTTTCCAATTGGAAGGATTATTTATTGATTTTTTTGTGCTTGAACTTTGGAAGGGTTGACGATTATCCTTTTCCTTGCTCTGCGCAAAAAATGAGATTGATATGGATTTTCTGTTAAATAATTCAACGTGTTATCTTTTAGGAGTTATTGTTTTGAATTGTCCCCTTATTCTAACTTCTTATAAATGTAAAACAAATTATCTAAGTCATGTTTGAGAGCTTGGTCTTTTACAAATGCTTGTTGGTTGCCCACATGTTATTTCCAACTTCCTTGTTGGTAATTGCTTAGAAACAAATTTTAAGAGATCTTTTAAATTTATCTTGATTGATGTCTTGTCTTCATCCCACTTAATTTTTATTAAAAAATTTAAAGATGTTTGAATGGATAAGATCTCCCTTTGAGTTCATTATGTTTGAGAAATCTCCAATTTTTATACACAAATTATTTTGCAGAAGATTAGAATGTTATTAGGATATCCAAGAAACTCTAAAAGATAAATGTTATTTATTTTTCTATGACAACACAGAAAATAAACATAAATTCTATCATTGCTTTTCTGCAATTTCATACCAAAAACAAACATCATTTTGGAAGGTATGATGTTAGCTCGTAAAAAGTGGATTTGCTTAATAGTGTGAGTGCACCACAATCCTAGTATTTAGTCTATTAGACTCTACTGCAAGATCCCATTTGTATTTAAGGAGGGTTGTAGAAGTTGGAACTGCAGAGCATATGAACACAATTCTTTCTCTATATTTTTTTGTTAGAAACACAAATTTGTAAGAAGAATTCCAAAAATCTAAATTGGTGTTTTGGATATAAAATGTTAAAAGTTAATAAATACTAGAATTTTTATATATGAAATTAGTTTTTGCTATTAATATATCCATTAATCTCCTCTGAACATCTTATCCATGTCATGTTCATAGAGTTGAAGATGTCATTTAGTAATCCTGCATATTCAATTGGGTTTCTATGGATCGATAACAATTCAATCGGTCCTAGTTAGGTGGAAACTCTTGAAGATGAAAATATATAAATTTGAAATAAACTCAAATTATGCATATGCATGACCAATTGCAATCCAAGGTATCAAAATATGATGTAGTTCATCTCATGTGTCAATATTAGCAATCATAGCCTCCTCAAACTAGGATATTCCAATTAGTTTTCTATGAATCTATAGCCAACTCAATTGATACTAGGTGTGTAGAAACTCTAAGGTGAAAAGGTATAAATTTGGAATTAAACCTAGTTTAGGCATATGCATAAAAAATTTCAATCCAAGGGGTTGGAATTTGATGTGATCCGTCCTATGAAAAAAAAGACTATATTCTGCATTGTGGCATTTTGTCCAACAAGTGAACTTTCTTTCTCAAAGTTTATACAATGAAAAATATGTGAATCAAGCGTTGCACTTACACCTCTTGCGTTGTGATGTGTATCTCCTTTCTTATAATTTCTCTATGCTAAAATTTGATCTTCAGTGTTCAAGGGTACATATATTATAGTTTTAGTCTCTACTCTAAGTAGCTCAAGACAAGAAATAGTGTAATCATATATATATATATATATATATATATATATATATATATATATATATATATTGTANTTATATATATATATATATATATATATATATATATATATATATATATATATATTGTAGTATGTAAATATAAAACTATAATTGTTGAAGAGAAGACGTGGAGATCCAAGATGAATTGGTTTTCATTTGGTTTCCTCTCTCTAATAGTTTTGCATAGGAATGGACAATTAAGATTTTTCCAAATGACTGCATGTCAGAACAAATTCTTTCCACTAGTTTATTTTTCAGGGTAGCTTTCTCTCTTCTCTGGTCCATTATATGTTTTTTAACTTCTTTACAAGAACCCCAAATATCAACAACAATGGCAACTGGGACAAAATGGACCTAATTGTAAATCTTTTCTAGAAAATCAAATTGTTAGGTGATTGGAAGCTTGTAAATGGAGTAGTGGGAGGCATTAGATATAATTTATAGGTTATTTTATGTTACTTTATTAGTTTTCCTTAGAGTTTCTTACTTTTCAAGCTAGGTTTTATTTAAAAACACCTAGAGCTCTGTTACAATAACTGAGAGGGGGGTGGGGGGGGGGGGGGGGGAANGGGGGGGGTGAATCAATGGCCTTAAAAATAATTCCAATAATCCAACCAAAACTTATATCACAAATATAATATCCTCTAGTTATCTTTCAGTCCTTCAAGATGTATGCCTTATGTAATTCTAACAAATATATATTGCTCGGTAAGATATATTGTTTATCTTTTCTTAGACTTTACTGAGTAGCAACATTTAAACTTAATGTTTACTGACCAATCCAATTTTAGTAATGTGTAAATTAAACTATCAATGTAATGAAAAAAATACACATTTGACACATGGATTTTTATGTGGAAACCTTGTTAAGGGAAAAACCACTTGGGACGGTAACCCAAAATTTTCACTCTTCTGAAGTGAGCTCGGTGAAGAGCCAACCATGTTAAAGGTTACAAACACATTGTTAAGTGTGACCTTATTAGAGGATTCAAAACTAATAGTTTGTCTTTTGACCTAGAATTCAATATGTTGTCAATAAGAAAACCTTTTGATACTCTTTAGTATCTCAATACAATAAGGATGGTTAAATCCCACTCGATTAAGAGATTTTATGAATCAATGGTTAAACTGAAATAATAAATGATCTGTTCAATAATGTACAACTTTTAATTTGTAGATTTTCAGATCTATTGTTAGTCCACAAAATACCTCTATGATCAATGTTCTCTTCAATTCCTTTGCTCCCCTTCTTTATTCTTTCTGCTCGGTGAATGCTTTGTCCTTTGTTGCTCAGTGTCTGCAGGATTCTTTGGCTCTATTCTTCAGCCCATATGATCAAATATGCATGAAGAATTCTATCTTCATCATAATTATATCCAACATTCCTTTTTTCATAATTAGTTACTTGTATCTTTATATAGACCTGATTTCACCATTCAATCTTCTTGTTTTCATTGTAGATCACTTTCTTGATCCGTAAATCTCACCATGATTGCTTTAATCTATAAAAATCTCCTTCAGATTTATTCCATAAATCTCCCTTGTTAGCTGTGCTTTAAATCTCCTTTTTGTTTTAGTTCAACTAATCGATGGAAATAAAGCAATCAATCAGTTAACTCTAAATATAGCTCCTGCCAGCTAATTGTTTTTTGTCGTTCTCTATCTCTAGTTATGATCGGTGATCAACTTTAGTTAGCTCGGTCATTCACTCTAGTTTTCCTTGGTAACAAATTCAATTATGCTTAGTTGCTACGGTGCTTGGTATACACTGTGAACTGCTGGGTGTTCTCTATCCGTCGGTGTGCACTATCCGTCATTNTGCCAGCTAATTGTTTTTTGTCGTTCTCTATCTCTAGTTATGATCGGTGATCAACTTTAGTTAGCTCGGTCATTCACTCTAGTTTTCCTTGGTAACAACTTCAATTATGCTTAGTTGCTACGGTGCTTGGTATACACTGTGAACTGCTGGGTGTTCTCTATCCGTCGGTGTGCACTATCCGTCATTTTTTACTGTCACTCAGTGTACACTGGCTTTTTATGTTTTACTGATAACATAAACTTTGTCTCTTCAATTCTTGAAGTCTATGACAATATGTGTATGACCAATCAGATTATATCAAGTTGACATCAATGACAATACAATACATTAACTAATTTAATGTCTTGCATTCACTTTTGCATCTTGGTGATCATCAACTTATCATCTTCAAACATTCAATCAGTTATAGTTTATCAATCTCTCCCTTTGGCATTGATGGAAACATACTATTAAATATGCATTATGAAGTATGCCATGTCATATCAAACTTATTGTTCTATAACCAATTCAAATAGCTGACTCTTAGTAAGCTCTTCTAGCTAAGATCTGATTCTTGCAGAGTGCTTTCCCTTTCTTCATTCCCTTCAATGGATAGGTGTGGCAAGTATGTCTTCTTCTTCTGTCTCTCCATTTGTTTTAGAATCTTTTCTCCCTTTTCTGGATAGATATGTAGTGTTAACTCTCTTTCCAATTCTCTCCCTTGGATTAATTTAATCTTTCTCTTCATCATCATTGGATCTTTCTCTCCCTTTGTAGAAACTTCTTTCTCTGATCTTTTCTCTCCCTTTAAATGATGTTCTTCTCCCTGATGGATATGTTTATTTTCTCTCCCTGATGGATGTTTCATTGAATTCATCTCTCCCTTTGATAACAATGAGAAATAAGAATATATCAACGAATCTCTTATTTCCATAAGAAATACAACTCTATAGTAGCCAACAATATCTCTGGTGTGCGGTTCATATATGTACCTTCTTGTACTGATATTTCATATTAGTCCATATCTTAGCTTGCATCAACATGATTAATCTTATGATAATGTGTAGGCTGAAGCAACCTCCTATTCATCTTAGTGACCAATAGACAAGGGTCGAACCCCTAGTCTATTCCTTGGGTATTCAAATGTATCTTTTGGCAATGGATTTGTGAATATGTCTGCTAATTGTTCTTTGGATTGTACATATTCTAGTATCACCTCTTTCTCTTGTACTTGTTCCCTCAAGTAATGATACTTAATAGCTATGTGCTTTGTCTGAGATATGCATCCTTTCTTTTTGCTTATCTATGTGACAAGTCTGTCACCCATAAAAAATGCTCCTCCTATTGTGCTCTTTCTATCATCTATGTTTCTAGCCCAATCAACATCTATATAAACTTGTAGCTCAAATTTGTCTTCTTTATTATACCACAGACCATAGTCTTCAATATTTTTTAGATATCTCACAATTCTCTTAATAGCAGTCATGTGTGATTCCTTGGGATTAGTAGAGAATCTTACAACTATACCAACTACATGTGCTATATTTGGTCTAGTGTGTAAAATATACATTAGTTTTCCAATCATAGATCTATTTAAGGTCTAATTTACCTTGGTTGTCTTGTCTTCCTTTGTCAATTTGCATCTGGTTGCCATAGGTACTGGTTTGGAGTCATCCATTTTGAATATCTTCAGAACTTCTTTGATGTATTTGGATTGTGTGATGTAGATGCCTTCATCCTATTGTAGAATATATAGACCAATAAAAAATTTGATCTCTCCAAACATTGACATCTCAAATTCTTTGCTCATTTCATCAGCAAATGATTTGTATAGCATATAATTACCTCCAAATATGATATCATCAACAAATATCTTAGCAATCTGAATCTTATCATCAGTATCTCCTTTAAATATAGATTACTGTTATCACTTGTTCTTACAAATCCAATACTAATGAGATAAGAGTGAAGTCTTTCATACCATGCTCTCGGTGCTTGTTTCAATCCATACAAGGCTTTTTGTATTCTACAAACCATGTTCCTCTTGTTAGGATCAACAAACCCTTCATGTTGTACAATGTATACCTCCTCTTCTAGTATTCCATTCATAAATGTAGATTTTACATCCATTTGGTATACTTTGAATCCTTTAAAAGCAGCATAACCAAGTAGAATTCTTACTCCTTCTAGTCTAGAAATGGGTGCAAAGGTTTCTCCATATTCAATACCTTCTTCTTGTGCATGCCCTTTGCATACCAGTCTTGCTTTGTTCCTTGTGACTTCTCCATTCTCATTCAGTTTGTTTCTGAATATCCATTTGGTACCAATGAAATTTTTAACACTTGGTCTAGGTACTAATGTCCATGTTTTATTCTTATCAATCTCTTCATTCATTGCACTAACCCATTCATGATTCTCAAGTGCAGTATTAACAGATTTAGGCTCAAAATCACTAATCAAACATCTAGTGTTAAGTGACTTACTTATTGTTCTCATTCTAGCTCTTTTGTCTCCAATGATCTAGTCCTGTGGATGGTGTCTTCTGACATATTTAGCAAGTACAGGTTTAGATCTCTATTCATCATTCTGACCTTCATTTTGATCTTAAACACTCGGTTCAACATTATGAGCATTTTCCTGATTCTCAGTGTGTGCAGCCTGTTGCTCGGTTGCATTGTTTTGTCGCTCGATAGTGTTACACTGTTGCTTGGGTAAAGTGTTAGGTTCTTTAATGTAGACAAATCTATTGTAATCTTCTAGTTTCTTTATGCTTTCCTCATTATTTTTATCAACAAATTCATCCACTATAACATTTTCACTTTTAATGATTTTGTTAGAAGATTTTTTAAAACATTTATAATCTTTTCTTTTGGTAGAATATCCTAGAAGTATTCCTTCATCACTTTTAGAGTCAAGCTTCCCATTTCTATCATATTTCAATATATAACATTGACTTCCAAAAAATCTAAAGTAACTCACATTTGGTGTGTATCCATACCATAGCTCATAAGGTGTCTTATTGGTGTCTTTCTTCAATTGAACTTGGTTTAATGTATGGACAACAACACTTACAACTTCTCTCTAGAATGTTTGTGTGATGCCTTTTTCAATCATTAGTGTTTTGGCACAATCAACAATTGATCTGTTCCTTCTTTCAGCAATCCCATTTTGTTGTGGTGTTCTTGGTGCAGAAACCTGTCTAGTAATTCCATGCTCATTACAAAAGTTAGTGAATTCATCAGAAATAAATTCTCCTCCTCTATATGATCTTAGACATTTTAGTTCTTTTCCACTTTGTTTTTCAACTTTATCTTTATACCATTTGAACATCTTAAATGCTTTAGATTTCTCTTTTAAGAACATGACAATCATCATCCTAGAATAGTCATCAACAAATAGAATGAAGTATCTATCACCATAATAGCTCTTTGTTCTCATTGGTCCACATAAGCCATTATGGACTAACTCTAGAATAGCATCAGATGTGTATGTTTTTCTCTTGAAACTAGACTTTGTCATTTTTCCTTTTTGACAATTCTTACACATGACATGGTCGGGCTTTGACATACTCGGTAAGCCTCTTACTTTTCTTTTCTTGCTTATCCTAATCATGTTGTCAAAATTCACATGACATAACCTTTTATGCCACAACCAAATGTGTTCATTTGTAGCCAATAACAACTGGTCTCAATCTTGTCAAGATAGAATAGGTTACCTTTTGTTTGTTCACTAGTATCGATCAAATTTCCTGTTCCATTATAGATCTTTTCCTTTTCGTTTCTCAAATGCAACTTGGTTCATTTTCCTTCAACTCGACAAGGTGAGTCATTACCCATCCTAACTGATCCACCATTATAATATTCAAAAGTTTCAAACTTTTCTTTATCCCCAGTCATGTGGTGAGTATAACCACTATCAATAATCCAAACATCATTTTTTCTAACTTTAGATATGAGTGCAGTTTCAACACACCTTTCTTCTTCGTCTAAATCATCCTTCATAGCAACAAATACTACCTCAACATCTTCATCAGACTCAGTGTCAATATTTTTAGCTTTGTTCTCAACTAGGTAACAAGCCTTCTTGCCTTTGTCCTTGTAGTCTTAATCATCTCTTATGTCAGAGTGTCATTTTATTCTATAGTCTCGGTCATCATTTCTGTCAAACTTCTTTTCATAAGATTTGTCATTGTTTATTTCATCCTTTCTCTTGTTAGGGTATCTAGCAGCAAAATGTCCAATTTCTTTGCAATTAAAATAGACCAATGGTAATTTATGTTTGTATCTTCCTTTACCTCTTTGCAATCTTCTAGCCATTAGTACTTCAATTTCATCAAGTTCTTGTTCATCACTTTCACTTTCACTTTCACTATCATTTCTCATAGTGTGTTTATGACTAGATTTGCTTATTTTCAGAGAAGATTTAAATGAAGACTCAATAGTTGGTAAGACACTATTGTCATATTTGTTCATCTCAAAGGAAATACGTCTACCAATCAAACTATCAAGAGTAACATTGTTATTTGCTACTGCTTTCATTTCTTGAATTGCAGATACTCTAATAGCATAAACATGCAGTAAGGTTCTCAGAATTTTACTTACCACTGTTTCTTATTCAAGTACTCCTACTCCATAGATAACATTGACAACTTCTTTGATTCTTCTACTGTACTGAGTGATGTTCTCTCCTTCTTTGATTCTTAGGTCATCAAACTTTCCTCTTAGGCTTTCAACTTTAGCTCTCAACACATTGGTGTCTCCTCCATGTACTAGCTTGAGTTTGTCTCACATTTTCTTTGCAGTGGTGCATGATTTGACATCTTTAAATTCAGCATCAGATAGTGAAGAAGCAAGTTATATCAGGGTAAAAGCACAATAATCTGTCACCCCTAAGGACAATTCTGGGCGCTTATTCGCGTTATACTCGATCGAGTCCAACTCAGCCCAGTCTAACTCGACCGAGTTTACATGACACCAAATGGATCCTATGAGGCCAAGTCAGCTCGTGCGCGAGCCAATGGGAGGGCCAATAGGACTCGGCCAAGTCTACCTAGGTGGCATGCCATGTGGCATCCAAACCTCCAAAAACATAAAAACTCCAGAAGTTTGCACTTCTGTTATTTTTTTCTCTGCTCAAACTAGACAATGTCAAAAAACTAAAAGTGCCCTTTTCTAGATTTGGAACTACGATTCTTGACATATAAATTTTATATTGTTTCGACTACAAAACATTGAACAAATTCATTAAAAACTATATGTAGGTTATTAAAGATTTAGAAGTCGTTGCTTCGGATAATATAAAAAAATTCTAAATCATTTCAATTTTTTTTTAAAATCATAGATAATACTAGAGAAGAGATTCATCTTCAATAATATGTAATTTTTTTGGCTTTTGGTATAGTTTTGATAGGGGAAAAATGGCGGGAGACAAAAACTGTTGACTTCAAGTAAGTTAGACTTTGAATACTTATAATGGGCAAACTATACATCGAAAACACTTCTTTCTTTTTTTCTGCACTACCTATACATATCATCTAAAACATATTGTGAAATTGGAGGAAAAAACAATGTTTTACTTATAATGATTTGGCGGGAAGTAAATTACCCGATTTACAATTTTCCATAAAATGAAAAATAGACCTAAAAAATTCAAAAAAAATATTAATTTTGGTTCAATTTAAAAAAAAAATTTATAGGCATATAATTCATCCTATTTGACACATTTCATCAGTTTACATCATCTTCAAATTCTCAATAGAAATGTAACTTTTATGCCCTTGAAGTTTTACATTTTTGGTGATGTTAACCTTTTCCTTTGTAAAAGGGTGACAAATTATTGTGATTTTACCCATCATCATAGAGTTATGTTCATGTTTGGCTCTCAATTGATCAACAATTAGAGGTCCAATAGGTGCAACATATTCAATATCCAAGTATTGTGTGACATCATTTCCAATACCTGACATATGAAGTCTTATCCTGCTTTGCCATGATGCAAAGTTGTCTTGTTCAACTTAGGCACATCCCTTTTACTCATCTTGTGATCTTTAGCTTGAGTCTTTAAACACTCTTCCAATCACCAAAGATCTGATACCAATTGTTAGAAGAATTGAGAGGGGGGGGGGTGGGTGAATCAGTGGCCTTAAAAATAATTCCAATAATCCAACCAAAACTTATATCACAAATATAATATCCTCTAGTTATCTTCCAGTCCTTCAAGATGTATGCCTTATGTAATTCTAAAAAATATATATTTCTTGGTAAGAATATATATTGTTTATCTTTTCTTAGACTTTACCGAGTAGTAGCATTTAAACTTAGTGTTTACCGACCAATCTAGTTTTAGTAATGTGTAAAGTAAACTATCAATGTAATGAAAGAAATACACATTTGACACGTGGATTTTAACATGGAAACTCTGTTAAGGGAAAAACCACTTGGGACGATAACCCAAAATTTTCACTCTTTTGAAGTGAGCTCGGTGAAGAGCCAACCCTGTTAAAGGTTACAAACACGTTGTTAAGTGCGACCTTGTTAGAGGATTCAAAACTAACAGTTTGTCTTTTGACCTAGCATTCACTATGATGTCAACAAGAAAAACTTTTGATACTCTTTAGTATCTCAATACAATAAGGATGGTTAAATCCCACTCGGTTAAGATATTTTCTGAATCAATGGTTAAACTGAAACAATAAATGATCTATTTACTAATACAACTTTTAACTTGCAGATTTTCAGATCTTGTTAGTCCACAAAATACCTCTCTGAACAATGTTCTATTCAATTCCTTTTCTCCCCTTCTTTCTTCTTTTTTCTTGGTGAATGCCCTATCCTCTATTGCTCGGTGTCTTCAGAATTCATTGGCTCTATTCTTGATCCTGTATGATCATATTTGCATGAAGACTTCTATCTTCATCAGAATTATATTCAACATTCCTTTTTTCATAATTAATTTTTTGTCTCTTTATATAGACATGATTTCACTATCCAAACTTCTTGTTTTCATCGTATATCACTTTCTTGATCCGTAAATCTCACCATGCTTGCTTTAATCTGTAAAGCTCTCCTTTAGATTTATTCCATAAATCTCTCCTTGTTATCTGTGCTTTAAATCTCCTTTTTGTTTTAGTTCAACTAATTGATGGAAATAAAGAAATCACTTAGTTAAATCTAAATATAGCTCCTACCAGCTAAGTGTTTTTGTCATTCTCTATCTCCAGTTCTGATCGGTGATCAACTTTAGTTAGCTCAGTCATTGACTCCAGTTGTCCTTGGTAACAACTTTAGTTATGCCTAGTTACTGCGGTGCTCGGTATACACTATGAACTACTCGGTGTTATCTGTCCATCGGTGTGCACTGTACGTCGATGTTTACTTTCACTCGGTGTACACTGGCTCTTTATGTTTTAACGATAACATAAAATTTGTCTCTTCAACTCTTGAAGTCTATGATAATATTTGTATGACCAATCAGATTATATCAAGTTGACATCAATGACAATACAATACATTAACTGATTTAATGTCTTGCATCCACTTTTGCATCTTGGTGATCATCAAATTATCAACTTCAAACATTCAATCAGTTATAGTTTATTTTTTAGGGTAGCTTTCTCTCTTCTCTGGTCCATTATATGTTTTTTTACTTCTTTACAAGAGCCCCAAATATCAACAACAATGGCAACTGGGACAAAATGAAGCTGATTGTAAATCTTTTGTAGAAAATCAAATTTTCAGGTGATTGGAAGCTTGTAAATGGAGTAGTGGGAGGCATTAGATATAATTTATAGGTTATTTTATGTTATAGTATTAGTTTTCCTTAGATTTTCTTACTTTTCAAGCTAGGTTTTATTGAAAAACACTTAGAGCTCATACTAAAGATTTGAGATTTCTAGAGTTCGTATTTTATTGTAAACCTTATATGTTGAGTGGAAGCCTTTTCCCCTCTAATTTTCATGTGAATTTATTTATGATTTTTTTTCTTTGGCACGTCCTTTTCCATGCGGGCATATGGCTAAATGAAGGCAAGTATCAAGATTTTGTCCATGCATTTCATAATTGAAGTACTAAAATTCCTACTAATTGTAAACTATTATTTCTTTCTCAACTTTGTAACTTACTCTTGGATGTGTTTTTTGTTGAAAATTTTGGGTGCATGTTGTTAGATAGTCCATGCTACCCCATTGGGAAGTTTTGATGAAACTTTAGCTTGA
This sequence comes from Thuja plicata, assembly GCA_018584345.1. Taxonomy (NCBI): domain Eukaryota; kingdom Viridiplantae; phylum Streptophyta; class Pinopsida; order Cupressales; family Cupressaceae; genus Thuja; species Thuja plicata. The sequence continues at coordinate 340,972 of MU226144.1, forward strand.
ATGCTTTGAGTAGATTCCACACTTTTGGGTGTTTTAATTTTTATCCCATTATATATGTTTGTGTTCTAATTTTTCATAACCTTTATGTTCTAACTCCTTTTACCCTTTAATGTAGAGAGCTATGCAAGTGACTGAGTCTGACATAACTAAATAAAACAATAGCTTCAAAATTACTAAGATGCAATAGGGGCATGAGAAGATAACACAATTTATGTGCAAGATGACTCTTCCATCTTCTAATTACATATAAACATAGTCAAAGACTTTATCTAGCAATGGATCTTGGAATTAGATAAAAAATAAACATAGAATATTTTGTCCATGTCAATTTGTAATCCATTTGTAGGAGGTTATGCCCTAGCCACCATCCCAATCCTTAAAAGCCCAAAAACTAGTCATATTGCGCTAGGAAAGGGCTGATAGCAATGCTAGAACTACAAGAAGGGTCATACCTCAAGCAGAGCGAGGCATTGTCAATGGGAAAATAGTTCTTAACGATTCCTTTTTACTACCTACTACTCTATTTATAGATTCTAATGATAAAGGTAGAAAAAAATATGGTGAGAAATATTAAAAAAAAAGAAGTTTAGACTTGAACATATATGAGAGTAAAACTGAAAGAATTGTAAAAGGGAAACTTTTGGGAAGTGGTATTATATATGTAGCTCAAAAAAGGAAATATTAGAAGTTATATTACTACTTATGCTCCTTTGAAACTAAAGAAATGATATAGAAATTGTAACGCCCCGCCAGGGAACCAAAGAGAGATTAACCTAGAACATGATACTATGTGTGCTGAATAATTTTTTTTTTAAAGTTAACATAAAGAGACATACATTAATGTGGAATCAATTACCATTTATACACATGTCTTACACTCACATAGATTACACGACTCAAGGATTCCATGACGTTGAATTACTTAAAGCAAAACACAACTAACAATATAACAAAAGAATTCCATTTGATTAAGAATAACAAATGCAACTTACATAACCATAATTACAATCCTCATGGATAACCATGAATCCACCATAAACTCACATCCACTGCACATGTCACAGGGTATGTGGTAATCACTCTAATCTACTTAATATACAATATCCAGATTAGGTATCACATGCGATACTCTAATACAAGAATTACAATAATGAAATTACATAATAAATGATGAAGTAACATAAAGAGCTTATCTGCAAAGAACCATCAAGCACCTAGTACACGAAAGTTGAATCTCAATGGGTAAAGAATCACTACCACCCATCTGTGTGGAACCACAAAGGTCCACCCCACCATGCTGAGGAGATAACAACAGACCCCAATCGGATATCCAAAACTAATAAAGAATAACCACTAAGCAAGGGATCCTGAAAGCTCTCTAATCTAGGTACACCATAACTCATAAAAGGTAAGACTCACTAATCCAGAGGCAACTGACACACGTAGGAAATCTAGACTGTGTAAAGGAAGGTGTCATCATGTACGTCTAACCCTTAAGTTAAGTCCTAGCAATCCCAATGGATTTTGACACCTAAGTGACCGTACACGGAGCCAATGACCTCTCAAACTGACAAGGCCACTAACTATGCCAGAACCCGCACCTCGTAAGGGAGCAAGCATTATCTCATCCTCCATCTTAGTCTTTACTAGCACTCAAGCATGGGTGAGGAGACACATATCTTATTAGTTTATTTTAATATCTCTTAGTATGTCTTTAGTTATCACTTATTAAGAAAAATCTACAATAAGCAATCCAGTAGTCACTTACAGACACGTAACTTATTGCAAGCCACCCCCTACTACACATCTAGGTATCCTACCCTAGGCTCATAGATCCTAACAGATCTAGCATAGGTCGCAACCCACAAGTATACTCTGAATCCAGTATCCCATACAACAGGAACAGTCACATACAGGTACACAATCAGATAACAAGATCGAAAGGGTCAACATGGTCAGTTTATGGTAATAACAGATAACACACACGCCATATAATAATAGAAATGATAAACATCCCCCCAAGCCTCTGTATACATCCTAGGTCATCTAATGCCCCCATAATAATGTATATACGCAAAAGATATCCATAAAGATGCATAGAATACAAAGGTCCTAAAGAACTGAAAATGAACTATAAACATGTAAACATTTACAAATAACTCAACTGGAAATATTACCTAATCCAGAATCTAATAAAACCCATGATTTATTAAATTCAACTAAACAACATTCCTAATTGCTAATCCATAATACCCATATTATAAATCAACTTTAAAATTCATAAAATAAGTTACTTTCAATCATTCACCATAACTTAATTAAAATTAACAACAAATATTTAAATAACTCATACTTAAAACATATTAATAAAACTTTATTAACAAATTAAATATTTAATAAAGCATCTATTAATAAACTAAATAAATGTATTTAATTAATAATTAAATCAGTTATATATATATATATATATATATATATATATA
>MU226144.1:343554-373181 GCA_018584345.1 Thuja plicata
TGGATTTACAAATCCATCTTCCAGGGCAACCAAACAGTCCCAAAAAATGAAAACCAGGGTTTGCATAACCAGGCTATGGATAACCATGATTTGTTTCATTTTCCAATTCCCCAACCAAACGAGCCCTTAGTGTTTTTGTCTCTTTCTGGACAAATTATTTTTTTAACTGGTGAATAAAAATAATGAGTGTGTTTTTAGAGGGAGCACATTTTTTTTCTTCTTATTAATTTTTTGAAAGGACTAGATTCTTATTCCTGGATTTATTTTTCTTTCTCTTATAGTTAAGACTATAGTAAAGATTAATTTTTTCAATTTATAGGAGTTCTAGGACGAATCTCTTCACGAAATTTTGACAGCATAACGGTACTATGCTAAATTTATATAAAATGGAAGAAATTCAGATCTAAGGGTTTTGTAAATACCCGAAAACATATAAACACTAATAAGCCATTTAAATGCCAAAATTACAACCATGCATTCACTCAACATTGAAAACCTCAGATCCACAAAACTGAAACAACATATAGCAAACAAAACCTACCTTTATTCCAATGCTAGAAACAGAGGAATGTGTCTTTGAAGATGATAGCAAATCTGAAACCCTTCAAGCACAATTCGACCACAGATTTGGGAACCACAAAGATCCAAGCACATACAAGCAAGGAACACCCAAAAACTCCAAAGCAACAAGCAACCACAACAATCCTCAAACCTTCAAAAATCCCAAATCACCAAGAGCTCTCCAAATTGCCAAAAACCTGTTATGAGGGAAATGAGAGGAGAATTCTCCTAAAGAGAATCAACTTCCCCTAATTGTGCAAACCCTCATGACAACTGCCCATTCAATCCCTAAAATAACTCAACTTGAAATTGAAAGTAAATCCAAATTAAATATATAAAATATTTTTTATTGCCACAACTCAACTTTGACTCCTAATATCAAGTTGATATATTTGAATTTGAAAATATTTTTTCAACACATTAATGCACATGTAATTAATAAAATATTAAATTAAATAGGTTAAATATTTATGTCACAATAAAACATGCAACCAGATATTTAATTATTTAATTAATCATAAAAGCATATATACATTAATTTTCAATTAAATACTTAATTAAATCAAAATATTCAAATATTTCAATTTAATTAATTATTTAAAATAAACATAGGATATAATTAAACATTTAATTCAACTATAATCCATTAAAATCATTAAACATAGGAAAATCACTCAAAACCCAATAAATCACCTGAAAACACATACAAACAAAACACACATACTCAGGGGAAAGGGTATTCAAATTCCTGTCAACTAGACAAATCCGGATAGGGTAGTCATACTGAAACTCATCCAACATTAGGATGATTAGGCTTAGGTTAGGGTTTCAGATTTGTATGTTACCTCCCCTCTTTACCATTGAGATGAATATTTATGGGCACGCTCACTCCTGCCAATTCAGGGAAGATGATGCCCTGTACTTGCAAACCTGTCATCAAAGGAACACACATGTACATATAATATAATATCGCAAACAATGATAGGGATCGGTCGAATGTGTGGATCTCACCGAGGCAAGTAACTATGTCTCTGTCCTCTACCACAACAACATGCAAACAGATACAATAAACATGATAACCATACACATGCAAGTATGGGGTAAGTACATTATAATCAAAACATAAATCATCACATCATGATAATATCCATAGCATCATAATCAATAATCAACATCAACTGAAAGAATAATAGCTCTCATGAAAGTAGCCTAAAAGAATTCGGCCAATCAACTGAAACCAATGCCTAAAAGAGTACGACATCATAAACTAAAAACAAACTATGGGTGGGTATTACATCCACCCCCCTAGGATTAGGCTTACTTCTGAAAGCACATAAACAAGTAGGGATATAAACCCTGTAATCTAGCTGCATCCTCCCAAGTTGCTGAAGACTCATCATTTGGGTCCCATTGGACCCTTACCTGCTCTATGGTGTGACCCCTGAGGATCACACCCTGCTGCTCCAGAATACGTATTGTCTCCAAAGCCCGCTGTCCATCCTTGACCTATAATGCATTCCAATCAAGTACATGCATAATGTTAGGAATATATCTCCTAAGAACTGAAACATGAAAAACATCATGGATGCGCGAAAGGCTAGGTTGCAAAGAAAGTCGATAAGAAACTGGTCCTATCCTCTCTAGGATCTCAAATGGTCCCACAAAGTGAGGTGCCAACTTCGAACCCTTTCCATAATGGACCAGAATCTTCCGTGGGCACACTCTCAGGAACACTCTATCTCCAACTACGAATTGCCTATCCACCCTATGAGCATCTACATACTTCTTCTGTCTATCCTGTGCAATCACTAAATGCTCATGAATCCACACTACCTGCTGCTCCATGTCACAAAGCATCTCAGGACCAAGAAGAATACGGTCCTCCAATCTATCCCAACTCAAAGGCGTACGACAAGGACGTTCGTACAATGCCTGAAAAAAGGAAATATTAGAAGTTATATTACTACTTATGTTCCTTTAAAACTAAAGAAATGATATAGAAATACAGTTCAACCATCATTATTTTTTAGCAATGGTCCATATGACATGAATGGCTCAACCGATGTCCTTGACACTAGGAGAGTACAATAATGTGTAAGTTCTAGTACTTCCCCAAGGTATTCACTTTCAAGTAGGACTTCCTTGGGAAAAGATAGTAGGGATGAAACATTAATGAGTGATGAAGGTGTAGAGGAGGCACAAATTGCATCCTTCACTGATGATGACGAACCTTATTTTCTTTCTTTTTCACCCGATTCTCGGTCTACATAAGAAGCAAAACTAAATTGACCTTCCATAAAATTGGAGCACAGTCTACAAGTTCAACAGGAAGAGGTATTTATATTTTCATAAGCTAGTGTAGAGTATCTAAAATTTGTATATTTTATTGCAAGGTTGTTTATGATTGCACTTATAGCCCTTTAGTTGTGTGCATTGTCTAGTCTAATACATGCAACTACCATACAAAGTTATAAAGCTATCAAAATTTATATGCTTGTGCAGTAATTTATTTATCTTTGTATGTATCTTATTAATTTTTTTCAACATGATATGCTTGTGTGTTCTTTCTAAAACATGGGGTACCTATTTTTGGACTTTCAAAATAAACATGCAATCTTGGCATCATCAAAACACACAGTTTTCATAAAAACACATAGTTAATATTACACCTAAAATTTAGAAGTTTAAGAGTTACATCCAAATAATGAAGAATTGTTAAGCCCTCTATTTTCATGATTTTTCTTACTAATCTTAGACATGGGTTTTTTTTTTTATAAAGTTATTGATAACAGGCATTTGATTAACTTTTTTCCACAATAAACCATGTTTGATTCATATTTTAAAGGGAAAATGTATATTTTATGTTGACTAGTTATATATTTTTTACTTTATTTATAAATATTTTCCAATAGTGTAATTTACAAATGACTTTGCTACATTAATGAAGCATCGTTCAAAAACTTACATGTCACTCACTTTGAACAAAGTTGAAACTCCTTGGCACATAGTATTGGCATTTAAGATAAGAAGAGAAAACAAACTTAAGTAATGAGATAAACTCTTCATTAATTGGAGAATTTTCCATTCAATCTAAAAAACACTCAATTAAAGTTGTTTCATTTCAAACTTTCAACAATTTGTTAGACAACTCAGGTAAAAGTATCTCATTGGCTGAAAAACAAGTTAAGATAGTTTTTATAAATTTGGAATAGGAGGCCACAATTGTTGACTAGGTATGTAGTATTTTCTAATCAAATATGTGACACCATCATTTTCCATCTATGACATGCTTACAACTTAGGGAATGTTGCAATGTGCTTTTCCTCAACCCAATACTAGTTGTCACTATATACACTGCTTTATATGAAAAAATCTTTAGAAGATCCTTGGAAGTATTTTGTCTAGATCCACTAAAGTGTGGAGGTTTGTATTTAAGTCTTAAGTTTTCTATTTTATTTTTTTTAAACTACCCTTAAGGAAGAAAATAGATAAGCATGACATGTAATTCATGTATTTTTAGCAAGTATAAAATATTTTTTTGTCAAGAAATGATGATTTAAAACATTTTATTAGGTTTTCAAAAAGTTTTTTAGGTCATTATCTAAGACCAATTGTTTAATTTAATTAATATATTTTTAGAACATATTGAATCAAATGTCCATTGAAGGTTCTACTATCTTTCTTGGACCATTTGTAATGCTCTAGTTTTGTTTAAGCTCATTAATCCATCTTGAACTATATAAATTTCTCCCATGAGGAGAAGAATCAAAATATAGATGAGTATATTCTACTCCACATTTTCATGATTCATAATAAAAACATGTACACTGATGCCTTAATTTTTTACATTTTTTAATATATCTGGAATATGAATAAGCATTGGGGGCTTCAACAAGGTAAGTTCTTATTATTTAAATTTTAGTCTTTGATGGAATTCAAATACAAGTATTGCTCCAATATTTGATGGTCTAATTATTTGATCAATTTTCTATGTACATGACCATGTTGTTGCTCTTTTCTTAAATTATTTATTATTCTCTGCTCATTAAAAACATAACAATCAAAGCAAAGCAATTAATAGACTAGAGAAAGTACAATTATTATAAATTTTCTTCTACAATAGAGCCCTACAAGTAGTTCCATTGTAGTTATATGCATCTCCAAGCTACATTTACTATCTTTCTTTCGATAACTAATTGCACATATTTGTGCACAATTGCACTTGCATCCAGTGAACCAATATATTTACATTTGTTTTTAATAGTTGTCTCATTGACTATCTAAATACAAGATTAAACATCAACTATGATTTCTAAAAAATCAGGTATGGATACTTGCATCAATTTAAATATTCTATTATGTTTCCTTATAACATTGTTTTAATTAGATACTAATGTTTATTTTGTTTTAATAATGCAGGTTGCACTTCCATGCTTTCTTCAAACAGGAACTTGAAACAGTGAGCATCTAAATCATATAATCGACAATGTCTAAAGTCTGACCAATGACAATGTTGACTCCAAATTTTAACACATTATAATACATTTATTACTTCTCCATTTTTTTCAATGCTTTTTTTTTCTTCTACAAGGTAGGGACTCCAACTCTAGAGAGCTCTTGTTACAGTTACCCAAATTTCCCCATCCTATCAAAATTTGGCTACAAGTGGAGTAAATGAGGCTCCCACAAGGGTAGATCCCAACTTGTATATTTTTTGTAATGATTCATTTTCATTTCCTTGCTCTTTTCATATTGCTAAGTCACTGGTTTTACCCCTGATTCATGTCTTGAAAGACCTAAATGCAAAAAACCCCGAAAATCTCTTAAACCCTAGCTTGTTCATGACATGTTCTTTTTTCAAGTTATTTTTTCGAGTGACTTAAGTTCTTATTTTTCATGTGTGCATTGACATTTTCCTTGGCTATCTCTTAATCTCACAATCTAGCGGGAATATTCCATCTCATTCAGCAACTTAGCGCGACCCTTAGTCTCATGATCTTGAAAGGAAAAGGAATATGCTTCTATGATCTGGAGACTTAACACGAACCGTTGATTTGTTTTTGATCATGTGTTGTGTGTTAAGTCTCATGATGAAACTAGAGTTAGTCAAAACATTGGGAGATTCAGTGACTCAGTCTATCTCACGATCTCTAGATAAACTCAGAGTTGAAGTCTGGTCTATTTTTCCTTTCAGTCGCATGATCTCTGGATGGACTTAAGGTTAAGAAAAAGATTTGGAGACTTAACGCAGATTGTTAATATCATCCAAGATGTGCAGCTTGCACTAGATATCAAGACAAAGTCAAAGTTCAACAAAGATCAGGAGATTACGTGCAGATCATCGATGCAGATCAGATCCTGTGGCTGGCGTAAAGTCTCAAAATAAACTCTAGGGTTATAAAATCTTCCAGCAAATTAGAGTTTCTTTTAGTCGCTAAATCTCTGGATAGATCATGGTCAAGGCAGTTAAGTCAGGTTCAGTACAAAGTTTGCAAAGGTTTAAATATGAGCCGTTGATTCAAATTAGATCTTGTGCTTCTCATGTGATCTCGCAATAAACTCAAAGTTAAATAAATTATCTTGCGACTCAGAGATACAAAGGATTTCAGATACCCAAGTCAAAGGCAAGTTAGAGGCAAAGATCAGATGAGAGATAGATCTAGTGGTGGGAATAAATCTTTGAAGATAAGATGCTCAAGATCTAACCATTAAGGGATTACGCCAGGGTGCCACATGTCTATGATTGGATCTGAACTCAAAGACATAGATAAAGATAAAGATTGATCAACGACTGCATTTTAAACAGGAAACCAAGTATTTTTTTGGGCCATTGATACAGACATCTACACCACCTGTGACCATTATAAATAGATATTTAAATATTCAAATCTAATTTTAGTGGCTCAAGGTGGTGGCGATAAAGACAAATTCTCAGGTAGGGTAGATGAGTCCGCTGCTTATTATGATCAAATTTATGGTGATTAGAGATATATTCATAACCATATCTAATCTTTTGAGATATTTTCCCAGATGCATTTATGGTAGACTTGATTATTTTAGGGTTTCTACATTATTTAATGGATATCTATTGTAACCCTAATTCTATCGTAACTGATTAGATGGATTGACTCCCAAGCCAGTGTGCTAGGGGAGGTTGTATATAAGTAGTTTTTAGTGCTTTCGTAGGTAGGTTTTTCAGCTTATGCAAAAATTTCTGTGGCATTTTCTCTGCCCTCAGGTTTTCATCTTGTTGTAATTTCTCATTGAATTCTAGATTATGCAAAGGTTTTCTATGACATTTTCTCTATCCTCAAGCTTTTTCTTGTCTGTGTTTCTCTTACTGAAGCATAATATAGTGATTAATGTTAGAGAAATCTCAGATTTCTTGAGCCTTCTTTCTTTCTGCATCTTTGTGCACTACTGTGGATGATTTGATTTAGATGATCTTGTGGATTTTGTTCATCCCTTGTCATTTTGTCTCATTCTTGTGCCTATTTTTTGGAGTGAATGTTTATTTGCAGGTCACAGTCTATGTTTATTTCCCTAGGAAAGTTATTGTTTGCGAAATCTTTTCTTTCCTTGAATAGCCTTTTTCCATTTTAGACCTCTCTATGAAATACTTATGCAAGCCTATTTAGGAAGTTATGTTGTGTTAGATCCAAGAACTTTCATGCTAGTTTTGGTCACCGTGTTGTGATTCATGTTACCTTTGGTGTATCACCTAGTAGGTTGAATTTTCCTTTTAGTCATTTCCCCTTCAGTTTTCCTTCTATCCCTTTTCCTTCCAAGTTTACTTTTCATGTTAAAAGAGAAAATAAGGTGATTATCCAAGAGGAACCAACCTAGAATCTGGAGGCTTCACTTGAGTTAGTAGAGGTTCCACAACCTAGAAGTGATTCCCATGTTATACTAGATTGTTAGGCTCAAGCACGTAGCAGGGTACAAAATTTAGTGTATAACAATTATGGCACGCCCGGTGGGACCACAAAAGAAGTTAATCTTTCAAGGCTATATCATCTCTGATATGTTGATTACATAGAACTAACCTTAAGAGGTTTCTCTTCAAAGCATATCTGGCGACTCCATGGGTGTAAAGAACAAGAAGATCCAATTCCATCAAAGTTTCTGAGAAGGATAGAAACAATAAGTTCAAATCCCTCTGAATTTTTGCAGTAAAATCCAATAAGAAGAAAAGGGAGAACATCTCAAAGGACATCCCCTAAAAAGAGAGTATAGTCTACACCCCCTATTTCAAAGGAGAGACCCTTGATTTTAAATTTTAGAAGGAGGGGAAGATCTTTAAATAGAGAACTTCTAGAAGATTCAGCTCCACTCCCTAGTTCAAATACAACCCACACAGTTGCTGTTCAATAGATTACAACTCCTACAATGGCAAGACAATTTGCATTTGTACCCTTTAATCAGGGTAGCCCATTGAATTTTTCTCAACATCATGATGTGCCCTTGGTAGAACTAAAGAGTTTTCCTGATTTCATAGGTGAAAGCCAGACAACAACTTGTGAACACATAAGAGATGTGTCTACAATCTATAATGCTCATCATATCACTGAAGAAGGTGTGGCTACTAAGTTGTTGGCAGCCTTCTTTAAGAGCAAGGCCCTACAGTGGTTTAGGACTCTTGCAGTTGGCTCTATTTATTCTTGGGATAGACTAAGGGAATCCCTTAGCAAATATTTTGAGGATAAATCAGACCATTTATCCCTAATTGAACAACTCACAACCATAAAGAGGGCTCCTCAAGAGAAGATGATAGACTTTAATAACAGATTTCTCAAGATATGGAATATGATTCCTATTTGTATGAGGCGTTCAACATATCATGCTTTTCTATATTTCTTGAAAAGTTTGAACAACAACATATATGTTATGATCCAATCCATGGGAGGTACTTCATTACCTTAGGCTTTTGATATAGCTGTCAAAGAAAAAAATTGTTTGATTCAAGATGGTATGATAGCCCCAAGGCCACCCATGCCTATCTTCCCTGATATTCAATCCAACATGCCCATGAGCATCCCTCCATTCACTCCCATACCCACTATGATAGCACCTCAAGCTAGTACTAGCTATCAGGAATCCAAAGCGAACCCTTCCCATGAGCTACTTGAATTAAGAAGAAGTCAACAAGAAATGAAGAAGTTATTACAAACCGTGAGTAATGAGTTGACTAGTATTAAAAAGTAAAACCAAGGGAGTAGACCACCCTTTCAGAAACAAAATCAAGGTCCTAACCAACAATATCAAAATCAGGGACAATCCTTTCAGCATAATAGATGGTCAAAGGCAAAAATTCAATCAGAGGCCATTCCAACCTTTTAATCCCATGCCTCTTAACTCTGCAAATACAACTAGGGATATGGTTCCAAGTCAGAATAATCTGGCCTCAGAAAATGAATGGATATGTGCTCAAACGAGTGGATGAATCAACCACTCATGGCACAAAATTCCTTGAACACCCAATCCAAAGCATCTTCTAGTGGGACAGTCCCCCAACAGGATGCACAACTTGACGAGACTGCTCTCTTCAGTTGGGAAGAGCAAGATTTTAATGGATTGAATGATGAATCTCCAATTGCAACAAACACTCGATCTAAGAGAAGAGCTCAAGACATGGAGCGAGCAAGAGATAGGACTAAAGCTACTAGAGTCATCACATCCATTTGTTCCTACCATACTAAAGAAGGCTCCCACCATGCCAGTTAAGGAGAGTCAATCTCTCAAGGAGGTTGAGCCCACGATAGTGAAAGCACACCAAAATTTGCACACAATAGTACCATTCAATATTGTAGATAATATGAAGAAGATGAATGTGACTATGTCTATGTGGGACTCCTTGGCTATTCCAGGGCAACCTAATATCTTGAAGAAGGCTATGGGTGAAGTGGAAATGCCTCAATAACCCACAAATGATGTTGCTAAGCCAGTGTTGGTCAACATTGATCATGAGAAGAAAACTCCAAGAAGCAACACCAAAGAAGATGCCATTCAAGGTAGGAACTTAAAACCACCTCCCTTTTATGAATCATTAATTATTGGAGATTTTCTAGTACATAATTGTATAATAGATAGTGAGGATACCAGTTCAATCATGCACAAGAAGGTAGCTGACCAATTGGGACTCAAATATGAACCATTCCAAAAGAAGGTAACATAGCTTGACGGTTCATCAGTAAACACAGTAGGTGTGGCCAAGGATACAAGTTTTATCCTTCATGAAAGCCCCAATTTCTCTATCTTACTTGACATCTATATCATAGATCTCCCTTCTCTCTTTGTCATATGTCTATCAAGAGAATTCACAACCAAGATAAGAGGCTATCTTTATTTTGACAGGTCTCACATGCTTTTCCATACTAGGTATGGAACCAAGGTTAATATCAAGTCTAAATCATTGAAAACACATCATATAGATCCTTATGTGTCTAATGTATTGAATGCAAGTTGTCTTGCCCTTGATAGTAATGAATTTCCAATCATCAAAGAAACAAACACTAAGATAGAAAACATCCTGGATATCTATCTAGATGAATTGGAATTAGAAAGAGCTTCAAAGGCCCAAGTCAATGTTATTTGGGATGTTGGTTTGGGGAATTACATGATATAAGAGGATGGCTTTGTAGAGACAAATCTTTTCAAAGAAGACACTGAGGAATCAGAAGAACATAACAATAAAGTTTGGGAACTATTATTTTATGGTGCTAGAAGCAAACATGGCTCTGGTGGTGGCACAATGTTAGTCTCACCAAAAGGTGAGAATTATTATACAACTTTTAGATTTAGTTTTTCTTGCACAAGTAATATTGCTGAATATGAGAGTCTGTTGAATGGATTGGAGTGGGCTAGAAAAAGAGGGATTAAAGCCCTAAAGGTATATGGTGATAGTGAGATGGTGGTCAACCAAGTAAGAGGGATAAATGCTACCAAGAATGATACAATGAAAGCTTACAATCATAGGGTTTGAGATGCTATAGAATATTTATATGCTTTCAACATCATTGTTATCCCTAGAAAAATAAATCATAATGCAGATAGATTAGTTGTTGTTGGATCCCAATTTGATATTCCTAACAACATTTCAGTAAGGAAGGATAAAAAACATGTTAAGATTATTGTTAGACCTTTCATCCCTGATAATAATATTAATTGGAAAGTGTTTGATAATGATGAGAAAATTCTGCAGATCTTGTTTGAAGAGGATGTTTTTTCAGAGCATAATCAAGATAGACTGATGCAAAACTATGGTGACCAAGTGGTGCAACTCAAATCTAATAAGATGCCTAAAGGCCTTGTCGCCCTGGAATCTATCTTCAACAAAGATGATCAAGTAAAAAGGAATAAGACTAGCTTGGTATTTCAACAAGAACACTATGCTGATTTAGAGCTTGAGCTAGGTAAAAGCCTAAAGTTTGGAAAAGTGAACACTGATTCAGAGAGACAAGATTACACTTAATTATTTCAAGAATTCAGTGATATCTTTGCCTGGCAATATGAAGACCTCAAGGGCTTCAATCTAGCACTTTCTCAACATGTCATTGAGCTAGAACTAAATGCCAAGCCAGTCATACAAAAATAAAGGCCCGTCAACCCCAAACTAGAGCCACTTAAGCACAAGGAAGTTCTCAAAATGATAGAAAGTGGTATCATATACCCCATAAAGCACACCAGATGGGTATCCAATCTTTTTTCTGTTAGGAAAAAGAATGGGAAACTAAGGCTATGTGTTGATTTTAGGGACCTTAATAGGGAATCCCTAAAAGATCGCCATCCATTGCCATCCATGGAGCAGATTCTATAATGTGTCTCTGGATCAGAGCATTTTTCATTACTGGATGGCTACTCAGGATATAATCAGATCCTAGTTAATAAGGAGGATCAATATAGGACTGCAATTACAACCAAGTGGGGAACCATGGCTAATCAAAAGATGCCTTTTGGTTTGTTAAATGCAGGTGCTACTTTTCAAAAGGCTATGGATATGGCCTTTAAAAGCCTCATATACAAGTTTGCATTAGTTTATTTAGATGATATCACTGTCTATTCTAAACATGCAGTAGACCACATCAAAATCTGAGGAAAATATTTGAAAGGTGTAGGGAGTTTGGGATCTCCCTCAATCCAAAGAAATGTGTGTTTGTAGTCCATGAAGGGAAACTGTTGGGATNAAGTTTGCATTAGTTTATTTAGATGATATCACTGTCTATTCTAAACATGCAGTAGACCACATCAAAATCTGAGGAAAATATTTGAAAGGTGTAGGGAGTTTGGGATCTCTCTCAATCCAAAGAAATGTGTGTTTGTAGTCCATGAAGGGAAATTGTTGGGATTGCGGCTATTTTAGAGCTACCCCTACCACCTCACAAAAAGAGTCTTCAATCCTTCATAGGAAGGATTAACTTTGTCAGGCATTTATTTCCTAACATTGCATATCTATTGAAGCCTTTAACAACAATGTTGAAGAAGAATGTAGTTTTCTGTTGGAGCAAAGAAGGAAAGTCTAGTTTTCAAGCCATCAAAGAGGCTCTGACAGAGGCCTTGACCTTGTTAAATCTTGATTTCGGTAAGGAATTTAATCTTTATGCTTATGGATGCTCTAATGCCATGTTTGCAATGTTAACTCAACAGAACTCTGAAGGATTGGAGCGACCTATTTCTTTCTTTAGCAAAGGTTTGGAAGAGTATGAACAAAGGTACTCTTTTGTAGAGAAACATGTACTTGCTGTGGTGAAGAGCCTTAATAAATTCAGACATTTATGAACCCATAGTAAGATACAATTGAGAGTCACTCATATTAGTGTCAAGGAGTTTCTTCTTTCTAAAGACCTAAATGAGAAAAGATTTGGTTGGATCACTAGAGTCATGGAATATGACATTGTTATCCAAGTAACTATACTATTCAGAGGAAGAGGTCTTTGTGAACAATTAACCAAGGATGAAACTCCAAAAGACCAAGAGCAAATGAATGCGTCCTTATTTGTGCATTCAATAGAAGGTAGCAGGTTGGTTGCTTAACATGGTTCATTTTTTAAATATAGGAGAGTGTCCTACAAACTTGGATTCAACAAAAAGAAGGTATTACAGATTGCAATCTATCCCCTTTGTGCTGATTAATGAGATCCTTTTTAGAAAGGATCACAATGGGGTTCTCTTAAGATGCATTGATTCATAACAAGTAGCAGATGTCCTAAATGAATTTCATGATGGACCTTCCGGAGGTCATTTCTCTCCGAGGACTACTGTAATACCTACCTCTTAGTTTGCTTTTCAGTTTCTAGGTGTTGAACTCTTTTAGGCATTTTTATGTATGTGTTGTTTATTTCAATTGATCTTGAGGATATTTATGTAATTGCATTTCATTATATTATTGATACATTGCTTAGTATGTTATATCTTCGGTGTACATGTGATTTATGGTGGTTTTTTGATGCTTATGTATATGTTAGGATTTCATTTGGATTATGGTTTTCTGACAATACTGACCTTAGATTTATATGCACATGGATCATTTGTATGATTTGTATTATTGTTTGATGTGCTTGGTATGGTATGGGACAAAGTCTTAGTTACTTGCTTCGGCGAGATTCACATGATAAACTAGTCTCAACCATTGTTTGCTATACTATATATGCATGTATGTTCATCTTTATGATGATAGGTTTACAGGTACCAGGCTACGTCTTTCCTGAATTGGTAGGAGTGAGCGTGCTCTATCGCAATATCTCAATGGTAAAAGAGGGGAGATAGTATTCAAGTTCCAAACCCTAACCTAAACCTAATTGTCCTAAGTATTGGACGAGTATCAGTTTGACTACCATACCTAGATTCGTCTAGTTGACGTGAATTCGTGAATCCCATCCTTATGTGTGTTTGAGTTTGATTTTGTTGATTTTAGTTGAGTGCATTGATATTGTGTGATTTATCATGTTATTTATGAAATGAAATATTGTTAGAATTATTTATTAAATATAGGATATTTAATTAATTAAAAATTAAATAAATACCTATGTTTAATTGAAAAATTAATTGAAGTACGAATATGGAATATTGAGATTTAATTGGAAATTAGAGTAAATATGTTTTTATGCTTTATTAAATAATTAAATATTTGAGTGCATGGATAAGATTATGCATTGAATATTTAATCTATTTAAATATATATTTAATTAATTACATGTGCAAGTTCATTATTGAAAATTGGAGTTTAAATTCAAAAGGTAAGTTGTATTTGAGAGTCAAAGTTGAGTTGCACAATTAAAGGGATATTTTAATTAATAATTATTATTTTCTTTCAATTTTGAGTTGAGTCCTTTTACGGATGGATTGGTGTGTTGTCATTAGGTTTTGCATGTTTGGGGGAAAGTTGATTCTCTTTAGGAGAATTCTTCTCTCATTTGGTGATAATAGGTTTTTGAAGCATTTTGGGAAATCTTTTGGGTGTTATTGTCATTTTGGAGAAATTGGGGATTTTGTGGTTGCATGTTGGTTTGAAGCTTTGTGTGAATTCATGGTTTGTGTGTTATTGGAGGATTCAAGGTTCAATCTTCTTCAAAGGCACAATTTTCTTTGCTTCTTGCATTGGATCTAAGGTAGGGTTTTGATCATTTTGTTGTTTTCAATTCTTGATTAAAAAATTGTCTTCTTTGTGCTTGTGGGATTAGATTTCCTTGATTAGGAGTTGTTTGAGATTTTTTTAAAAATGGGTCTTCTTGAAATCCTAGATCCCTTATTGTTTGAGAAAAATATAATTTAGCATAGTAATGTTATGTTGTCCGAATTTCGTAGAAAAACTCCTTATAAAACTCGTAGAAAATGAAAAATCAAATGTCCTATAGTTAGAACTATAGAGGAGAGGAAAATATTTGCTTAAGAAAATTAATCTCTTAGAAAAAAATCAATTTCCTATTGAAAAAATAATTATTTTTTAAAAAAGGCTTTGAACCAACGTACTCCTATACATTGGTTATATCCTACACAAAAAGGAGTACATTGGTTATATCCTACACAAAAAGGAGAAAAAAGAGAAAAGAATGAAAAGCTTTTAATTATTTTCATTTTTGGAAATGTAAAAACAAAAAAAAAGGGAAAAAAAATGAAAATGAAAAAAGTTAATCTATTATTTCCATTTTCGGATTTAAAAAAAAATTAAAATAAAAGAAAAGCTTTATGTTGAAAAGGTTTTAAAAAAAATATTTAAATTTTTTTTTTGGGGCCACCACCTCCCCAACCCCCAAGCGCTGGCTCATAGCCATGCACATGCTCCCTAGGGAGTAGGGTGAGGGGACCACGTGGGGTCTCGCCTCCCCCACGTACCCTCTACCCCATCTTTTTTGACTTTTTATGTTGGATGGGTTTGGGGTTTGATTATATCTTTTTTTTAAAAGTTAGTTTCTTTATTTAAAGTTGAAGTTAGTTTAAGTAAATTTTATTTTATGTTTTGTTTTTTTGTTTTGTTTTTAATTTAGTTTTTTTTAAAAAAAATTAATTTAAAACTGAGTTTTAAATTAATTTTATTCTTATATTTTAATTAATATTTAATAAGTGTGTTAAATGAGATTTATCTTTTATTATTAATGATTATTGTTAATTAATAAATAAAAGAGGGGTTTTTTAAATTAATAATTTAATTTTTATTAATCAGTTAATATAGGGGTATGTTGAGTGATTTTTATCAGTTCGACATGTATTTTTAATAGATGTTTTTTTTTTTAAACATAAGGTGTAAATTAGGTGATATTAGCGTTATTATTGGATGATCAGTATTGATGTTAATTAATAATGATACACCTATGTTGGTATAATTTTTGTAATTATAGTTAGTTTTAGTAATTATTTCAAATAGGTTAATTTATCTATGTGATAGTTATAAATTAACATATAGGAGCTTTTATTGTGTGTTTTCTGTGAAGATTTAATTATATTTGGATAGTAATTTTAATGGATGAACGAATTTGCATGATAGGACATTATAAATTTGTTTATCCCAATGTTATCACTATGATTGATGAGTGTATTCTGAAAATGCATTTATTATACTACGTTGTATTGGGAGTGTTTGATGAAATGAATTATGTATGATTTTATGTTATGAGATGTTATCATGTTTTCAGGTATCTGTTTGGGATATATGACCTTTAGGGTGTAAAGCTAGAGGTTTTGGGGTTTTGATTTCTGCATGGTATCTTGTATGATGTCAGTTTGTGTTTCTATGATGATGCCATGGTCCTAATTCCTATACCCAACATGAATTCAGTTAATGTTGTATTTTATGACCTTATGAGGGTATTGTTAGTTGTATGGTTATTTGAGAACCAATGTACTCCTGTATGGGCAGGATGCGATTTGAGATTATGTATACCTTCATGTGTTTGGTTATGAGCCTAGGTAGGTTAACTAAGTGTATAAAGGGGAAGTGGCTTGCAATGAGTCTAGGGCCCTAAGCGGCTACTAGGGCATCTCATTAGCAAGTTACTTAATAAGTGAAAATATGAAACATTAAGGGGTTTTAAAATGTACTAATAAGATAAATAAGTCTCTACCCATGCCTTGAGTTTATCATATGCTAGGATGGGAGAGTTAGGATCCTTGTCATCACGAAAGGATTACTAAGATACATAGAGTCACTTGGGGGCCAGAGTCCAAGAGGGACTACTAGGGGTAACTCAAGGGTGAACTTATGTGATGACACTTCCCTATATACATCTTAGGTTATCCTACGTGTGTCGGTTACCTCTGGTAATGTTTAGAGTTCCTTATTGCGGTTTAGAGAGCTTCTAGGATCTTCCTATGCTATTATGTGTGATGTCATGTATACCTTGATGTTGTCTTCATGTTGTATACCTGTGTGAGTGGGCCTGTTACTATCTCCTCAGCATGGTGGGAGTGGACCTTTGGTTCCATGCGGTCGAGTGGTAGTGATTCTTATTACCATTGAGATTTTGACGGTTCTTCTTCATGCTTGGATGATCCTTGTTACAGTTCTATGTTCCTAGTCTTTCAAAGACTTGTTCAGTAACATGAGTTTCATACTTGTACCATATGTGGATATTGGTTGACATCTTTTGAAGGATGTATTGTATTGTTATGTATTATTACATACCCTGCGACTTGTGCAGTGAATGTTGATTAGGTTGTATACCTTGGGTATCAGATGTATATGTGATCTTATTTATCTGAGATGTATACTATTGGATTCAGTTGATGTATCATTTATGTTAGTTCTTATATTTGTTATTTGTAGATTATTTTTCTTAAGTAATTCTACGTCAAGGAACCCTTGAGAATTGTTATCTATGTTGAGTTGCACTTACGTGTATGTCATGTACTTCATTATGTTGCTTCCACATTGTTATCATTATTGTTTGTAAACATTTAAAAAAAAAATATCTTGTTAATTTAGTGACATGTTTAGGTTAGTTCTCCTGGGTTCCCTGGCGGGGCATTACAACTACTACTTTCAAGATCATGAGGGATGGATACTATTGGCCATCTATCTTTAAGGATAGTCATGATCATGTAAGAAAATGCATGAAGTGTGCCATGTTTGCAGGTAAAGAAAGGCTTGCAGCTCTACCCCTCCAACCAATCAAGACAGACCAACCTTTTATAAAGTGGGGCATTAACTTCATAGGCCTGATTAAGCCCCCATCTAGTGTAGGCCATAAGTGGATAATCACCACAGCTGATTATTTCACCAGATGGACTGAGACTATTGCATTAAATGAAGCAAATGAGAGTGTTGTCTTGGGTTTTTATGATGACATAATTCATAGGTTTGGGACCCCAGACTCTATTATATCAGATAATGCACTTTATTTCACAGGTTTAAGAATCACTAAGTGGGAAATTAAACATGGTGTTTACCTGAACACAAGCTTGAATTATTACCCTCAGGGTAATGGTTTAGCAGAGTCTACAAACAAGAACCTGATCAGGATAATCAAGAAGACTCTACAAGAAAATCAAAGGGGTTGGCACTCTAAGTTGAAGTATGCCTTATGGTTAGATAGGATCACTCCCAAGAAAATCATTGGGAACTCTCCTTACATCCTATTTTATGGCGGGGAAGCTAAATTATCCATTTCAACTGATTACCAGCTTTGGACCTTGCTACCCAACTTGTCCTCTTTGAAGAAGGAGACCCTTTGCAGGTAAGATATGCTCATCTCATGGAGTTAAAAGAAATTAGAGACAAATCCATGCAAAATATGGAGCTCCAACAGATGCAAACCAATAAGAGCTTTGACAGGAGAGCTAGATCAAGGAACTTGAATATTGGGGATATAGTCCTCAAATGGGATGAATTCAAATCCAGGCCTGGTAGGCATACCAGGTTTGACTCCTTTTGGGGAGGCCCATTTGTGATCACTGAGTGCAAGGAGTGTAATGCTTTTCAGCTATCAACTCTTCAAGGAGAAACCTTGCCAATTTTTGTCAATCGATTACACCTAAAACTTTGTTTTGAGGCTTGTCCAACTTTGTAAATAAGTTTCCTACTTTCTATTCTTCTTTCTAAGTTATTTTTTCTGCTTTCCTCAAGTGCTTGTGTAGAGTTAGTTATTTATGCTTGTACAATCCTTTTCCCTATTTTGGTTCGTTGTCCCTCCTCCTAGTTTCATCTTCCTTCCTTCCCATAAGTCTCTTTTGTGATTAATAAAGACTCCTTTCCCAATGGAATGTCATAAGGCCATTGGTTTTATATGTCTAGCAGGCTGACATTCAGCAAAAATTGCAAAAATGTTAACCAAATTTCTCCATCCTGTCAAAATTTGGCTACAACTGGAGTAAATGAGGCTCCCACAAGGGTAGATCCCAACTTGTATGGTTTCTGTCATGATTGCTTGTCCTTTCCTTGCTCTCTGCATATTGATAAGTCACTGGTTTTACCCCTAGTTCATGTCTTGAAACACCTAAATGCAAAAAACCCTGAAAATCTCTTAAACCCTTGCTCGTTCATGACATGTTCTTTTTTCAAGTTACTTTTTTGAGTGACTTAAGTTCTTATTTGTCATATGCACATTGACATTTTCCTTGGCTATCTCTTAACCTCACAACCCAGAGGGAATATTCTATCTCATTCAACAACTTAGCGCGACCCTTAGTCTCATGATCTCGAAAGGAAAAGGAATAGGCTTTTGTGATCTGGAGACTTAACATGAACCATTGATTTGTTTTTTATCGTGTGTTGTGCGCTAAGTCTTGTGATGAAACTAGAGNAGAGGGAATATTCTATCTCATTCAACAACTTAGCGCGACCCTTAGTCTCATGATCTCGAAAGGAAAAGGAATAGGCTTCTGTGATCTGGAGACTTAACATGAACCATTGATTTGTTTTTTATCGTGTGTTGTGCGCTAAGTCTTGTGATGAAACTAGAGTTAGTCAAAATATTGGGAGATTTAGCGACTCAATCTATCTCAGGATCTCTAGATAAACTCAAAGTTAAAGCCTGGTCTATTTTTCCTTGCAGTCGCGTGATCTCCAGATGGACTTAAGGTTAAGAAAAAGATTTGGAGACTAAACACAAATCATTAATCTCATCCAAGATGTGCAGCTTGTGTTAGATCTCAAGACAAAGTCAAAGGTCAACAAAGACTAGGAGATTACGTGCATATCATTGATGCAGATCAAATCCTGTGGCTGGCATAAAGTCTCAAAATAAACTCTAGGTTAGAAAATATTCCAGCGACTTAGAGTTTCTTTCAGTCACTAAATCTCCAGGTAGATCATGGTCAAGGCAGTTAAGTCAGGTTTAGTACAGATTTTGCAAAGGTTTAAATGTGAGTTGTTGATTCAAATTAGATCTTATGCTTCTCGCGTGATCTCGCAATAAACTTAGAATTAAAGAAATGATCTCACAACTCAAAGATACAAAGGATTTTAGATACCCGATTCAAAGGCAAGTTAGAGGCAAAGATCAGATGAGAGATAGACATAAACCCTTGAAGATCAGATTGTCAAGATCTAACCATTAAGGCATTGCGCTAGGGTGCCACATGTCTATGATCAGATCTAAACTCAAAGACATAGATAAAGATAAATATATATCAATGACTGCATTTTGAAAAGGAAACCAAGTATTTTTCTGGGCCATTAATAAAGATATCTGTGCCACCTGTGACCATTATAAACATATTTTCAAATATTCAAATATGATTTTAGAGGCTCAAGGCGGTGGCAATAAAGACAAAGTCTCAAATAGGGTAGATGAGTCCGCTACTTATTTTGATCAAATTTATGGTGATTATATATATTCATAACCATATCTAGTCTTCTGAGATATTTTCCCAAATTCATTTATGGCAAACTTGATTGTTTTAGGGTTTCTGCATTGTTTAATGGATATCTATTGTAACCGTAATTCTTCCCTAACTGATATGATGGATTGACTCCCAATCCTGTGTGCTAGGGGAGGTTGTATATAAGTAGTTTTCAATGCTTTTGTAGGTAGGTTTTTCAGCTGATGCAATACTTTATGTGGCATTTTCCTGCCCTCAAATTTTCATCTTGTTGTAATTTCTCATTGAATTCTAGATCATGCAAAGGTTTTCTGTGACATTTTCTCTGTCCTCAAGCTTTTTCTTGTCTGTACTTCTCTTACTAAAGCATAATATAGTGATTAATGTTAGAGAAATCTTGGATTTCTTGAGCCTTCTTTCTTTCTGCATCTTTGTGCACTGTCGTAGATGTTCTGATTTAGATTATCTTATGGATTTTGTTCATCCCTTGTCATTTTGTCTCATTCTTGTGCCTATTTTCCGGAGTGAATGTTTTTTTGTAGGCCACAGTCTGTGTCTATTTCCCTGGGAAAGCTATTGTTTGTGAAATCTTTTCTTTCCTTGAATAACCTTTTTTCCATTTTAGACCTCTCTATGAAATACTTATGCAAACCTATTCAGGAAGTTGTGTTCTGCTAGATCCAGGAACTTTCATGCTAGTTTTGGTCACTTTGTTGTGATTCATATTACCTTCGGTGCATCACCTAGTAGGTTAAATTTGATTTTTAGTCATTTCCCCTTCAATTTTCCTTCTATCCCTTTTCCTTCCAAGTTTACTTTTCATGTTAAAAGAGCAAATAAGGTGATTATCCAAGAGGAACCGACCTAGATTCTGGAGGCTTTACTTCAGTTAGCAGAGGTCCCACAACCTAGAAGTGATTCCCATGCTATACTAAATTTTTAGGCTCAAGCGCTTAGTAGAGTGCAAAATTTAGTGTATAACAGTTATATTTGTTGACCAGTGTAATTAAATATTATTAATTACACTTTACTTAAGCTTACTTAGGATAATGCATTGCATAGTAGTTTGCATTGCAGACACCTAGGAGTTTGCATCTTATTTTAACAGATGGTGTAGGAGAATTTCAATTTGTGTGGCGTTAGTGTTAATCAACTGATGAAGATCTGATGGAGATGATGAAGACCGAGTGATACCGAGTATCATGATTATAGAAATGGTTAGATCAATTTTTGTTTTGTCATTGATGTCAATCATTTGATTAATTAATTTTTATTATGTTACCATATGTTAAGAGGAGAATTTAAATGGGTGAAAAATAAATATTAGACAATGATGAAAGAATGATGATATAGTTGTTTGCTACTATATATTTGATGTTATCAAATCAGTACAATTGATTGATCAAGTCAGAAACTACAAAGAGTTAAATTTATGATTGAAAGAGTTACTTTACCAAGCTAGACAGATTCAGTTGGTAGAATATTATGTGAGCCGGTCATAGTTACTAAACACCAAGTGAAAGTCAAGCACCGAGCACCAAAGATGAGTTAGACATCGAGCAGTGAATGAAAACAATTACCAAGTTGCAAATCAAGTTTTACCGAGTACAAGATATTGATTGTAAATGATGATAAAATCAAATTTAATGTGAAGCAATGATGAGCTGGATGAGGATATGAATTAAATGAAGATTATTAGAAGATATACGAACATGAAAATTCAATGAGAAGACCTAAGGAGAAGATCAAGTGGTTAAACCGAATTGTGAGAGTTCCAAGAAAAGTACAAGTTATGAAGTAAAAGTGAAATGGTTTACAGAGTTGTGAATTATGAAGAAGATGATTGAATGACAGAGCACAAATGATGGAAAATCAAATTAAGGAGATTAAGAGGAAAAATTATGTCTATATAAAGAATGAGAAATATGAACAAAGTAACAATTTCTGGCAAATTGAATAGAGGAACAATTACTAGCAAATTGAACAAAGAAGGAGAAGAAGCTGAAGAACAACATTTACCGAGCAAAATAGAGAAACAGAGATTGAAGAATCTATAGTCTGAGAAAGAGATCAATGGAGTATGTGATGCCATTATTCAATTAAGGATAAATGATCTGACACAAGCAAAGGTATTTGCTATATTTATAGATCAAAGTTTATTGTTGCTTATTAGTATTTGTAACAGAGAAATCTCTTAATCGAGTGGATTTAACCATCCTATTTGTAAAACCTAGAATTAGGTGATATTCCAAAAGAGTTTTTAAATAAATCTAACAAGGCCACTTTTAACAGAGTGAAGATCTTAATAGATCTGAGGGAAATCCCCTAACAGGGTCACATTTAGAAAATGTGTTTTTTAATCTTTAACATGATAAGTTCTTAAGCGAGCGTACTTCAGAAGGGTACATTTTTATTGTGGGTTACAATTCCTATAGAGGTTTTTCCCAAATTGGGTTTCCTATTTAAATCTGGTGTCAACTGAGTTATATCTAGAGTTAACTGAGTTAATCTAATGTTGCTAAGTTTGAATGATTGATTTACATATATGAGATGTATTGTTGTTTAATTTATTGAGTTATTTGATGAATTGGTTAATTACATTATTCAGTATTACCGATTGATTTAGAGAGTTTAGTTTTAAGTGTTTAAGTTTGATTTGACTAATTCACCCCCCCTCTCAATGGACCGATAATTGGTATCAGAGCTAGTCACTCTGTAGTGATAAGTTTAAAAGTACTTGAGTTAAGATCTAAAAGATGTATAAGAGGGAAGCACCAAAGCTGAATAGGGATAATTTCTCTACATGGAAAAGTAGAATGAGGTTGCATGTGTATGGAATAGGAGAATATGGACTTCACTTTCTTGATAATGAATATGTAGCATCGACTACTGCACCTTTGACTATCAGTGAGCAAAGACCAAAACAAGAACACACACAAGTTATGATTGAGATTTCTTCTACACTTACTGACCAAAAATATGATGAACTTGATGGTTGTACTACTTAAAAACAAATGCGGGTTAAGATTATTTTGACCTATGGTGGAGATCAACATGTTTATAAGGCTAATGCAGAAAGTTTGAGAGGAAAATTTGACTCTATGAGGATGAAAGAAGGAGAGAACATAATACAGTACAATACAAGACTTAAGGAGACTATTAATTCTATCAGAGGAGCTAGTGGGATCATAAAAAAGAACGATGTTTCAAGAAAGATGTTGAGAATCCTACTACCCTACCGAGTTATGCTATTCATGTATCTACTATTCAAGAATTAAGATCTAAACCCTGGATGAATGTTTCACCATATGCTACTATTGGTAAGTTAACTGCATTTGAGTTAAATGATTTTGACAATAGTTTGACTGCTATATCTAAGATTGAATCTGCATTTAAGTCTACTTTAAAGATTGGAAAAGCTAGGGAAGTTGCAGCTAGAGATGGATATTTGAGGAGTGCTAGTGATAAATTTTATAGTTGCACTGAAGGTCTTGACGAGTTATTTGTTGAATGTGATGAGAATGAAAGAGAATTTGAAGCTTTGTTGGCTAGAAGGCTACAAAGAGGCAAAGATAAATACCAAGGTAAGTTACCCTTGAAATGTTTTAATTGTGATAAAATTGGTCACCTTGCATCTAACTATCCTGAGAAAGATAAGGAGGAAAAGAAAGATAACATATATAAGGAAAAAAGAGAAAACAAATTTACAAGATTCAGAGACTACAAAAACAAAGGTAAGAAATCTTGTCATATTTCTAATGAAGGATTAAGTGATGATGATTCTTTTTATAGTGATGATGGAAAAGAAGTTGTTTATATTTCTATTAAAGATGATTCTGTTGAAGAAGAACCAAGAGCCCTAATATCACAAGTAACTAAGAATGAAACATGGATTATAGATAGTGGTTGTTCACATCACATGACTGGTGACACACTTAAGTTTATCTCCTTGGAAAAACATGATGGAGGATTTGTTAGATTTGGTAATTATGATCCATATCCTGTGAAAGGAAAAGGCTCTATAATTAAATACTGAATAACACAAGATGTGATGATGTTTATTGGCTTGAAGGATTAAAGTATAATCTGTTGAGCGTTGCACAGTTAAATAATACAGGTCACTGACTAGAATTTCAATATGAAAAGGTGAAAGTATTTTATGAAAAGGATAGTTTGATTGCTACCAAAGAACAATCTAAAGGTAATTTATTTTATCTTGATACTTCTATGAAGAGTTTCCTGTTTGCTAAAGTTGAATATGTTTGGTTATGACATGTAAAAGGGTTTGTCATGTTAATTTTGACAACTTAATCAAAGTGAGTAAGAAGAATAGAGTGAGAGGACTACCAAGATTAGAGAAACCTGAGAATGATATGTGCAGAGAATTTTAGATGGATAAGATGTCTAAATCTAGTTATTCAAGCAAGACTTATGTTACACAAGGAATTTTAGATTTAGTGCATACTGATTTATGTGGACCCATGAGGACTCAAAGTTATTATGGAGACATATATTTTATTTTATTTGTGGATGATTATTCTAGAATGATGTCTGTAATGTTTTTAAAAGAAAAATCTGATGCATTTAAAATATTTAAGTGGTATAATGCCCAATTTGAAAAAGAAACTGGAAGACAATTGAAATGTCTAAGATCCGACAGAGGAGGTGAGTTGACTTCTGATGAGTTTACATTGTTTTGTAATGAGAATGGAATTAAGAGATAGTTGTTAGCACTAAGGACACCACAACAGAATGAGATTGCTGGGAGAAGAAACAAATCTATTGTTGATTGTGCTAGGACACTGATGGTTGAAAAAGGAATTTCATATAACTTTTGGAGAGAAGCTATGAGTACTGCTGTTTATACATTGAACCGAGTACAAATGAAGAAAGATACTAACAAGACACCTTATGAAATCTAGTATGAACATAAACCTAATGTCAGTTACTTTAAATTTTTTGGGAGAAAATGCTATATTCTAAAATATTCTAGAGATGGAAAGTTTGATTCAAAAGGAGAAGAAGGAATATTCTTAGGATATTCTACAAGGAGTAAAGCTTACAAATGTTTGAACAAATTTATTAAAAGGATGGTGGAAAGTGCAAATGTAAGAATTGATGAATTTGCAGAAGGGAATGCTGGAGATAGCAAGAAGGAACCTGAGGATTATGAGAATTTTGTATATGTTCAACCTAATGTTCCTGACACCTTATTGAGAGCACCTACCAAGGAGGAAGATGAACAAGGAGTTCAACAACTGAATGTTGATATTGAAGAACCGAGAGCTACCGAGCCTATTTTGGAAAAATATGTGAGAAGGCACCATTCCTTGAGTAAGATTATTGGAAATAAGGATGTTGGAGTGATGACCAAAAGCAAGGTAAGAGATAATACATGTTTGATAGCTATATTTGAGCCAAAGAAAGTTAAAGAGGTACTATATAAAGAAGATTGGATGAAAGCAATGAAAAAAGAGTATGATCAAATTGAGAAGAACAAGACATGGTCATTAGTACCCAGGCCCAAAGATAAAAATGTTATTGGTACTAAATGGATTTTTAGAAACAAACTAAATGAGCATGGAGAAGTTATCAGAAATAAAGCTAGGTTGGTTTGCAAAGGTTTTGCACAAGAAGAAGGTATTGACTATGGAGAGACTTTTGCACCTGTTACTAGATTGGAAGGTGTTAGAATACTTCTAGCTTATGCTTCTTACAAAGGATTCAAGGTATATCATATGGATGTTAAGTCTTCATTTCTTAATGGGATACTTGAAGAAGAAGTATGCATTGAGCAACCTAGAGGATTCTTTGAGAATACTAACAAGAACAAGGTATGTAAGTTACATAAAGCTTTATATAGTTTGAAATAAGCACCCCGAACATGGTATGAGAGATTGCACTATTATCTAATCAAAATAGGATTTCAGAGAACAAGTGATAACATTAATGTTTACTTGAAGTGTGACAGTGATAATAAAGTTTTTATTGCTGAAATTTTTGTTGATGATATTATTTTTGGAGGCAGTGACACTTTATGTAAAGGATTTGCTGATGAAATGAGAAAAGAGTTTGAAATGTCAATGATTGGAGAGATTAAGTTCTTTCTAGGTCTACAGATACAACAAGTTATTGGAGGGATCTATATTACACAAGCTAAGGATATCAAGAGATCTTCAAAACCTTCGGTATGGAAGATTCCAAACCTATTGGAACACCTATGGTTATTGGATGTAAGTTATCTAAAGAGGATGAAACACAAGAGGTGGATAATAATCTTTACCAATCCATGATTGGTAAATTGCAGTATGTTGTTCATAACAGGCCTGCTATTGGGATTGTTGTAAGATTTTCTTCTAATCTGAAGGAAACACATATGTCTACAGTAAAAATAATTTTGAGATATTTGAAAGGCACAGAAGAATTTGGTTTATTGTACAAGAAAGGAGATAATTTTGATTTGCAAGTCTACACTGATGCAGATTGAGCTGGAAACGTTGATGACAAGAAAAGTACTAGTGGAGGTGCATTCTTTCTAGATGAAAGATTGGTTACATGGTTGGGTAAGAAACACAGTTGCATTTCACAGTCTATTGTCGAGGCTGAATATGTTCTTACTGCCATGAATTTTGCAAATATAGTATGGATTAAACAATTACTTGAAGGTATGCAAGAAGAGATCACATATCCGATCACTATTTTTTTGTGATAATACAAGTGCTATTAATATATCAAAGAACTCAGTTATGCATTCAAAGACCAAGTACATTTCTATCAAGTATCACTACTTGAGAGAACAAGTTCAAGAGAAAAATATGAGATTGGAATATGTGAATTCAAAGGAACAATTGGATGATATATTTACAAAGCCACTACCTAAAGATGCTTTTGAGTATCTCAGAGGTAAATTAGGGGTTCTTCCCCTATCCAATGTTCACTAGAGAGCATGATGCTTGCTGCATCAATTTTATATTTCATTGGAATATCTATTTCTGAATTGATGTTAGTATGACACACTTTAGGTGATTCCTGATTGTGAAAAGATTTTTGTATGCAAATTTTTATGAGTACATGTCAGGTATAATCCACTACTGGATCAATTTTTCAGGAGTATGACGTTTTGGCATTGTTGTCAAAGAGGGAGAGATAAAATTAATGACAATTATCCTTAAGGGAGATATTAATAAATTGGGAGATAATGAATTGCTACTATTTACTCATGAAGGAGAATCAAAATGTATGCTACAGAAACAAAAGATTTATCCAAGAGGGAGATTTAGATTAGAGATCAAAGTGGAAACAAAAATATCAACTCAGAGGGAGTACAATTATGTATTGGAGAGTTGCCATCATCATTTCTATAACACTGTTATAGTGGTTTTCATCAATGTTAAAGAGGGAGATTGTTAATCAACTGATGAAGATCTGATGGAGATGATGAAGACCGAGTGATACCGAGTATCATGATTGTAGAAATGGTTAGATCAATTGTTGTTTTGTCATTGATGTCAAGCAATTGATTAATTGATTTTTATTATGTTACCATATCATAAGAGGAGATGTTAAATGGGTGACAAATACAGATCATACAATGATGAAGTAATGATGATATAGCTGTTTGCTACTATATATTTTATGTTATCAAATCGGTACAATTGATTGATCAAGTCAAAAACTACAAAGAGTTAAAGTTATGACTGAAAGAGTTACTTTACCGAGCTAGACATAGTTAGTCGGTAGAATGTTATGTGAGTCGGTCATAGTTACTGAACACCAAGTGAAAGTCAAGCACCAAGCTCCAAAGATGAGTTAGACACCG
The DNA here is from genome assembly GCA_018584345.1 of Thuja plicata. Taxonomy (NCBI): domain Eukaryota; kingdom Viridiplantae; phylum Streptophyta; class Pinopsida; order Cupressales; family Cupressaceae; genus Thuja; species Thuja plicata. The sequence goes on from MU226144.1 coordinate 371,186, forward strand.
AGCAGTGAATGAAAACAATTATCGAGTTGCAAAGCAAGTTTTACCGAGTACAAGATATTGATTGTAAATGATGATAAGATCGAATTTAATGCGAAGCAATGATGAGATGGATGAGGATATGAATTAAATGAATAATGTTAGAGGATCTACGAATGTGAAAATTCAATGAGAATATCTAAGGCATAGATCAAGCGGTTAAACCAAATTGTGAGAGTTCCAAGAAAAGTACAAGTTTCAAGGTAAAAGTGAAATGGTTTACCGAGTTGTGAATTATGAAGAAGATGATCGAACAACAGAGCGCAAATGATGAAAAATCAAATTAAAGAGATTAAGAGGCAAAAGTATGTCTATGTAAAGAATGAGAAATATGAACATAGGAACATTTGCTGACGAATTCAATAGAGAAGGAGAAGAAGCTGAAGAACATCATTTACCGAGCAGAACAGAGAAATAGAGATTGAAGAATCTACATTCTGAGAAAGAGATCAATGCAGTATGTGATGCTAGTATTCAATTGAGTATAAAGGATCCGACACAACAAAAGGTAGTTTCTATATTTACAAATCAAAGTTTCCTGTTGCTTATTAATATTTGTAATAGAAAAATATCTTAACTGAGTGGATTTAATTGTCTTATTTGTGAAACCTAGACTTAGGTGACATTCCAAAAGAGTGTTTAAAGACCTCTAACAAGGCCACTTTTAATAGAGTGAAGATGTTAACAGATTTAAGGGAAATCCCCTAACAGGGTCACATTTAGAAAATGTGTTTTGTAATCTTTAACAAGATAAGTTCTTAACCGAGCGTACTTCAGAAGGGTACATTTTTATCGTGGGTTATAATTCCCACAAAGGTTTTTCCCAAACTAGGTTTCCTCATTAAATTTGGTGTCAACGGAGTTATATTTAGAGTTAACTGAGTTAATCTGATGTTGCTAAGTTTGAATGATTGATTTACATATATGAGATGTATTGGTGTTTAAGTTATTGATTTATTTGGTGAATTGGTTAATTATTGTATTCAGTATTACCGAGTGATTCAAAGAGTTTAGTTTTAAGTGTTTAAGTTTGATTTGTCTGATTCACCCCCCTCTCAGTGGACCAACAGTTAGTTCTTATCTCATTCCTCTTTACATGTAAGATCCACCTTTAGTGCTCTTATCACATTATCATACTCTCATTGTTGCACATGTTTGCACATACCTCATTGTACAATGGAGGATGATCCACCTTTGTGGGCATGTGATTCTACCTAGTGTGGTTGATAGCTTATCATCTCCTTATCATGTAGTCTTATTGTATTGCCTATATATTCAGGCACTCCTACATTGTATTGATCCATTGTCATTTGATTATTGATCATCATTGAATCCAATCAATTGAGGATCATACCATCTCATCTCTCTTGTTTATTTTATCTATTGATCTTCTAGATATTGGCATACTCTTTCTTTGCCTTAGGAAAATTCTTACATAGTATCAAAGCCATAAGAGTGTTCATTGTATAGTAACTTAGAGAAAACAAAATTTCAAGGTCAATATTGGAGCTTCTTGGGTCAAATTTGAGGTCACCGTAGGATTCAAAAAGTTGTTTTCAGTTAAGATTGCCTTTTTTTGCTCAAATCCACCATTGGAGGCCAAATCTAGAGCCGTTTGAAGGTGAAGGTTGCTTATCAGTCCAAGGAGCGATCTCCAACTTTGGAGCATTTTGGGCCAAAGCTGATCCTACCATTGCATTCAGAACACCCAAAAACCCTAGAATTATCTGTCAATTCGTCGAAATCAAAGCTTGACATCCCAAGTTGAGAAAATTGCCCTCCCCGGTCTTTTGTATGGATGCATCTGCAAACCGATACATTTTTAATTTTTTAATTAAAAAAATTATTTTTTCTTTTAATATTTTCGTTTAAAAAACATCAAAAAATAAATAAATAAATAAATAAAAATAAATAAATAAATAAATAAATAAATAAATAAATATATATATATATATATATA
>MU226144.1:411603-434193 GCA_018584345.1 Thuja plicata
ATAATCAAGTGTAACCTCAAAATCTATTATGATCATGTGTGAAGTATATAGAACATGAAACTTGGCAATATGAATCTTGAGCTAGGATCTAGATCACTTGCAAGGACCTTTCATACCAAAAAATAAAAGAATTGACCAACTCAAAATAAAATCAACCTAGATTTTATTTATATGACTTTACCGTAGAATTTTGTGGTAAATAAAAATTAATCGTACAATATTAAAAAGATGAATTATTGTTTTGCTTCTAATTTGAATATATATTAAACTACCATAGAATTTAAGGCAATAACCTACAACATAACGGTAAATTTGTGAGCATATAATCTGTGAGGTCTTGGATTCGAGTCTACTTAATCTTAACAAATAATAATAATTAAAATCAATAAATAATAATAATTAAATCTCAACTTTGGCCCATTACCCATGAAAAAAAACTACCATAAAATTTTGTGGTAAATAAAAATTAATTGTACAATATTAAAAATATGACATTATTTATTTTCTTCTAATTTTGAATACATAATTTCAATTTGATAAGATGTCATTTTTTAAATTTTGGTAAGAAATAGAATAAAGTCTTCAAACAATGTTTCAAGGTCAATTCTATAAGATGAAAATGAAAAGGATCAACCAAAGGAAGAAGAGAAGCCCAAACGAGTGCTCACAAAATTCTCTATCAAGGCAATAAATAGGAGAAAATATATTATTTGAAGTTTTATAGGAAAAGGTAATTCTTGATACATATAACACTAAAGAGAACATTTTTTTTGGGTTTTTACATTTAGCATTCCCAATTTTAATTAAATATTTTATTGAAAAATAATTAGCAAAATTAACTTTCAATTTGTTATTGAGAGCATCACAAAAGTTACGACTTAGAAATAATTCATTGGTAGACCATACTAGGTTTAAAGTTTAATACCAGAGTGTTCATTATTCAATTTTAGTCTCTTTACTAAAAGGATGGTGCACTTAATTTACAAGACCCTAAAGAGTCTTTAACAATAATCACATGCATGATGTTAACAACAAATTTTATAATCAATTATTTCTTGTAATCAATATATAATTATGTTCAAGGAATAAATAATCTAGCTAACTCATTTTTATAAAATATATGTCACCTTGTAAATATTATTACAAAAGAGTCTTAAGTCTTCTATAATAAATTTTTAATCCATCTAAGCGCCCATAGAGGAAATAGAGGAGGTGCAAAGGCAAAAAAAAAGTCATTTAAGAGAAATCTCATCATTAAAATGGTGTCATACTAGATAAGATAGGTATTGTAAAATTATAATAATCTTCATAAAAGTGCGAGTTTAAATGGTAGAAATTAACTCTTTGTAAAAAACATTCCCAAAAGGAGAGCCTTAGGAAATGGAATATTTGAAAAAGATCTATAAGATTCAATACTTTGAATGGATCTAAGAATCTTCTTAGCACATTTATTGTGCCTTGTAGCTTGGTATTAATTAAATCTCATATTACCAAGATCTCCATGACAGAAAACATATAGATGCTAAGAAACTCTATGAAAGATGTTTAAAATAAAATATATGTTTTTGAAGTTAAAAGAAGCCAAAACCAGGGGGCTGACCCATTACAGTAAAAAGAAACCCAACACGAGATGTGCACACTATAACACTTTACCAGTAACAACACAAAATCAGCTAATACCCCTTTTTAATATCAAAAACCAAAACTCCCACCTAAAGCAACCCATTTTAAAACTATTATGGTTCCTCCCAAACAAACTTCTAACATCATTACCAATAGTCATAAAGCAAAAAACACTACTACTATTATCCTTATCCAGTCGATTAGCACCATGATTACTACTATTAACAACAAAATCTATCCTATAAGAAATAGCAAAAAACCAACCAGTTTTAAAAAGGCCCATGGAGGCCACTGTCGTAGTACTTAAAACCAACAAAATTAACAAAAACAACAACAAAATAGGATCAATTGGGGTTATTCCCCTCTTTTGACACTAGTAGCTTAAACCAGTCATCTGCCAGGAATTGGAAGAGTCTCCCTCTATCTTTCTCCTCTGTCTAGCTCTTCATGTTCTCCTGTTGAAGCAAGTGTAGAGTGGTGGAAGCTGAATGCATAACCTTCACCACAAAATTTTCCAAGGTGGTAAAGGTCATCTTAAGATCATTAACCTTGCAATCCAGGGACTTAATCTCCTCCTTAACTCGCTTTAGCTCCAAGATATGAACATCCTCCTTAGTCTCGGAGACCTTAGTCTTCTCCACCCATTTCATCTTTGTATTCCCTTCATCAACATACATTTAAACTTCACTCTCTTGTTTCCCCAAAGGAGAAGTCGCAGTGAGTAAAGATCCCTCAATATTAACCTCCGTATCTTTTTTTGCCGTGAGATCCACCAGATTCATGTTAAAGCTGGCCGACACATGGGTCAAATCCATACTCCTATCTCCTCCCACTATGGCAGATTTGCTTCTTCCATTTCCAGTGTTAGAACTATCCTCCTCCCTTGTTTTTCTTAGGTGACCCCATTACTTTTCCCTTCAATATTCACATTTTTCAGCTCTCCACCATCCCTAGGCTCCGAAACTTCCTCCTCCTCCTCAATGTATCTCTTCCTCACTACTTTCTATTTTAACCAAGAATTTGAGATGATACGGTGTGACCTCCTCCTATTTTCATTGTCCTCCTCATCCGATTTCTTAATATTAATTTTCTCCTCTTCTTTATTTTTAGCGGGGCCCTAGAGAGTCTTTTTTATTCTCTTCCCATAAGGTGGGGGAGTTTGTGCAGATGAGGCCACAGGGGAAGGTTTCTCACCTTTCACAGTGGATTCTTTAGCTGGGTAAGTCATGGTATCCTGCAAAGAAATGAATCTAGGGGGCATAAATCCTGGTGGAAATTATAGAGGTGCATAATAATCCCTTGGTGCATAATATAGTAATTGTTCCCAGTTTCTTTCTTGTCTCTCACGTCAAAAATAGAAGACTCCAAGGAATGAAGTAGGAAGAAAGGAAGCAAGATTTCCTCATGATACCAAAAATGATTCAAGAGCGAGAAATGGTAATAATAACAAACTCCGAATACACCTTTCAAAGTAAGGTATTTCATAATAATTAAACATACCTCTTTCCAAGGGCTCGATAATTCCTCACACTTGAAACCCCCATGAAAATTGAAAGAGATCTCCATTTTCTTATAAAAATGGTTTAGGTTGGTTTTATCCTTGCTCTTCATCACTTTTTTTCCATTTCCTGCCCTCTAGGGAAAGCCCCATGGATTGAGCCATAACCTATTCATTTATCTCAAAGATAATGTCGTTAATGGTGACCTTGCGATCCTCCCAAGAGTCCACCAATTGCATAGATATGTTCTCATCACATCCTTCCATGGCTTCCATGTAAGGATACAACCCACATTCTTTGATATAAATAACAACACATGGGTCCTTAAGAAGCCCATCCTCAATTTTTGGAGGCTCCACCCTAACCATACCCCCTCCCATCTTAGCACTCGAATCAAAGTCTTGCACCTTCTCCTTGTTACTCATAGACACCCCACTACCAATATCATAATTGAAAACCCTACACAGCTTCGGCCAACTCTCCAACCAGCCTAAACTTTTCTTTCTATTCTTCTTCCTCACTTTGCTAGATGAAAATAGAAAAAAAACCCACACCACCCTTCATAATCATGATTAGCTGCCAACTTGAGTACTTAAAGAGTGTCATTCATATGATTACCAAAAATATTAATATTAAAATCTCCCCACTTTTTAGCACGATTATGGCCCTCGTAATTGTAATAATCATTAAATTCAATAGCCTTTACACTTGCCATGAAATCTTTGCAAATCCCTATGAAATCATCTATCTTGAGCTGAGGCGTACGGCCACCTTTTCTAATATTAATGATCCTTCTTATCACACCATTGTGTCTATTCATACCTTTAAAATTTATCCTTTTTCTTCAAAATTTGAATTCTTGCAGTCTTTTGCTAAATTTATAGCTGCCCAACCCAGCCAAAAAGCCTCACTAAACTTGTACCACATAACTAGGTAGATTTATTATGTTCTCTCCCGATGAGGGCTTGAGTATGCACCATGAGAGAAACCATGTTTCTCCAACACCTGCCACCTTTAGTGGTAAGCCCTTTGGCTGCCAAAGCATCCACCACCGCATTGCCCTCTCTGTAAATGTATTGTAATTCAAATTCTTAAAGTCTCGGGAGGAGTGCCCATATGTCTTCTAAAATATTTAACATCATCCAACTAACTGCATAGTTTTCCTTAACCATTTCAATCACAAATGTTTAGTCACCCTCAATTATCAACCTCTTAACACCAACCAAGACAGCCAGCTTAACTCCCCAAAATAAAGATGAAATTTCAACCACATTGTTCAAGGCCTTACCCAAATTGACAGTGTAAGCCAGGGTCATCTCACCATGATGGTTTCTTATTATTCCTCCTCCAACTGAAGAGCCATTGCAAGATGCCCCATCAAAGTTGAGCTTGAGGAACGGGTCATCTAGGGGAGTCCAACAGGTGTTTTTTTCTAGCCCTTATCTTAGAATTGTCAAAAACAAAGAAGGTACTAGGTAATTTCTATGACCTAGCCAAATTACAATCCTCACTAGTAGGGGGAGGTTGGTATCTTCCATTTGCAAACTTCTAGATTTTTTGATAGCAGTTTGACAGTTAACTCAACCACAACATAAAAAACACTCTCCACTCCCCTAAAAATTTGATTATTCCTTTCTTTCCATAGATTCCAACAGACATGGGGAGGTATCAGATTCCAAAGAAGGTGAAGAATAAGGGGGTACATTGAAGGATGATTCCAATTTAGAATAAACTGCTGCAAATTCTCCAGGAACACCCAATTCAGCCCAAACTTGTCCATTATTCTATACCAAACCTCAGAAGCAAAGGGGTAGTGTATTAGAAGATGACTTATGGTCTCTTCACTTCTCTTACACATAACACACCAATTACCTAAATTGAAACCTTTCTTTTGTAAATTATCCAGCCTGAGAATCTTCCCATGAATTGAAGTCCACCAGAAGAAATTAATCTTGGGTAATAACTGAGAGTTCCAAACCTTTCTCCACACTTTATCATCAACCACATTGTTTGATATGAGCGTATAGGTGATCTATTTGACCGAGATTTCCCCTGATGCATTGTGGCACCAGACAGTTCTATCTTCAAGCTGAGTGAAGGGAATCCTAACTTCCTCCATCATCACCTGCAATTCACTAACCAACTGGTTAACCTATAGTTGACCATTAAAAGCCTCCACCAACCTTTTCCATTTCCTATTCTGGGTAATATAATCCTCCACCTTACTCCCAAAATAGTTTTTATGGTGTTCCTTGATATGACAATACTTTCTCATACATAGAGGTTTATCATCAACCCACCGGTCCTCCCAAAAATGAATCATATTACCTTTACCTAGAGTCAATCTCATTCCCTCACGCAACACTCCCCTGTATTTGGAGATGAATTTCCAAATCTTTGATCCCGTCGACATTCCTTGGCAGTGAAGAGTGTAAGGGAAATGCGTAGAGTTGAAATACTTAGCCTTGATTATCCTACACCATCCACTGAATTCTTCACTAATTTCCATCCCATTTTAGATAACAGTGCTTTATTAAGATCTTTCAACCTTCGTATTCCCATATCTCATTTGTGTTTCGGTTTACAAATAGTGTCCCAAGTGACCAAGCTTATTCTAGTTTTTTCCTCCACTCCCATCCACAAAAAATTTGAAGATCCATCTTCTCTACCATTTTATCTAAGATTTTGAATAAAGATAAGAAGTAGATTGGAATACCTTGAAGAGAGGCCGACAACAGTTGGAGTTTTCCAGCATTATTGAGAACTTTCCCCTTCCACCCGACTAACTTCTTCTGCATCTTTTCTAAGATCATGTTCCAAAATCGATTAGAAATATCTTTCACTATGAGTGGGAGGCCAAGGTATAATGTATCAAGTAGATTTGTCCCAGTGCATCCAAGAAAATCCACCACCTTCCTCTGAGTTTGGGGGTCAGTATTGAAGAAGTAAATTTTGCCTTTACTGTAGTTGATCCGCTGTCTCTAAATCTCCACATAATCATTCAACACTTTTTCCCACTCTTTTTTCTTCAATAATTGAGGACTTTCCAAATAAAAAGTATCATCAACAAATTGTTCTATTACCTCCGGGGGGTGGTGGAGGCAGGTTTAGTCCCCAAAATTTTTCCTTTGCTATTTAAGTCCAGCAAATTCCTAGCCAACACTTCTTCCACCAGAAAGGAGATCTCCTTGTCTTAGACCTCTTTCTGGGTTGAATGACCCCCATGGGGATCCATTCACCAGCACTGAAATTTCAACTGTTTCCGCCGCCACCTTTATAATTTTTATAAATCTTTCGTGGAAGCCAAACCTCCTTGGAACCTCATACAGAAAATCCTAGTACACCTTATCATATGCTTTAGAAATATCTAATTTCAATTTCATACCCAGGCTTTTACTATTTTCCATAGAATGAATAAATTCATGGGAGGTGATGACATCATCCAAAAGCTGACACCCTGGGACAAATCCCTTCTGATTTGGATTAATAATTTTTTTTAATAAGGGCTTGACCCTATTGGCCAAAACTTTAGAAAAGATCTTGTAAACAGTGTTACATAGATTGATAGGTCTAAAATCCTCCATACGCTTAGGGTCTGGGATTTTTGGAACCAACACAATATATGTATTATTTAATTTCTTCAATATGTTCCTCATTATCACAAAGTCTCTTACAACATGCGTTAGATCATATTTCACCACTTCCCAGAAGTGCTGAAAGAAGGTAAGGGGAAACCCATCCAATCCTGGGGCTTTGTAAGAACCCATAGAAAAGATGACACTTTTCACATCCTCCTCCATAACCAATCGCAAAATCCTATCATTGTCCTCATTATCAAGAACGTTTGGAATAGCATCCAGAAGTATGTGGCTAACAATAGTAGAATCCCCTCTAACAGGGATTGAATATGCCTCCTTAAAGAACTCCTTAGCCCTGTTACAAATCTCCTCCTCTTCAACCAACTTCAAATCCTCCTTATTTATTATAGAAGCAATTGTGTTTCTCTTTTTACGTGTTGAAGCAGATCTGTGGAAAAAGGCCAAATTCATATCCCCCTCTTTAAGCCATTGTATTCTAGATCTCTAATTCCAATAGATTTCCTCTCTCGTTAAATTATCCTTCCATTTCTTTATCTAGGTTTCCTCTTCTTGATGCATCTCCCAAGAGGTACCTCCCCCAACCATCCCCTTTTGGAACTGCTTGAGTTTATCCTCAATCTCTTTTTTTCATTTAAAGATATCCCCAAATGACATTCTGCTCTAACATTGAACCTCCTTCCTAATCATCTTCAAATTCTTGCATATTCTAAACATTGCCGAACCTCTAACTAGAGTATTCCACCATCTAGAGATACAATTTTTGAACTCTGGGTGTGAATGCCACATGATTTTATACCAAAACAGGCGAGGTCCATTCCATTTCTGATCTTCCCAAGTAAGGATTAGAGGGGAGTGATCTGAAACTATACTGGGTAAGAGTGAGAGAGAGACCAAAGGAATAATATTTCATCTAGCATAAACCATCCATCTATCCAATCTTACCTGAATCAAATGGTGGCACTTCCTAATGTTTGACCAAGTGAAAGCAATTCCTTTAAGCTCAACATCAACCAGATCATTATTCCTCATGAAGTCAGCTAGATCTTACATACTATCTATAAAATATTGGGTACCTCCCTTTTTCTTCAAGGGATACAAGGGGTATTGAAATCACCAGCACACATAACTGGAACATAATTATTTGAACTGATAAGTCTAGAAATTTCCTCCCATATTCTATTATGGCATTCCTAATAGTAGTGGCATAAATATTGAACATAAACCATGAGACTTGATTCCATTTTAATAATACCACAAAGCAGTTATAAGAAAACGCCACTGCTTCACCAGCTAACTTACCTGGGTTCCAAAGAGTATCCACCCCTCCCGAGGCACCATCCACTTCACTGTAGTAAAACATCATTCTAGGCAAGATTTTATCTACCAAAGTGGCAAAATTTTGATATGGCATCTTAAATTATTGAACCATAAAATCATCAATCCTATAGTCCATTATATACTTCTTCAAATCATACTGTTTCTGGGGGTTGTTCATGCCCCTTAAGTTCTATGACAAGAACTTCATTTTCTTCTTTTTTAGAATCTTCTAGGGTCAATAGCCTCCCACTTGCAATCCCCCTAGATGCCTCTTTAGTTCTCAACATTCTCCCTAAAGGTCTCCCCACTCTGGAATCATTTCCAAAATCCACTTTTTAACCTCCTTTAGTCTTTTTCTTCAGCTCCATCCAATCAAGAACATCACTCCCACAGGGAGAGGAGGGAGTCAAATTGGTCAGTGGAGGAATTTTCTTTGCAAGGGTAGGTTGTTCCCCCCTCCCACCTTTTTTTTGATAGGACCTCATAATCCCCCCACTTCCCCATCTTCTCGTTACTCACCTTGCTTCCAATTTTCTTCAGCTCACTTTTCTCTCCCTCTGCATTCTTCCTAATAAGGCTATCCTTTGTTGAATTTTTAATTTCCTCCAGAACTGTATTCTATGGTATTTCCCCTCCTCAAGGATCTTCACCCCTTCTTCCATCACCTTTTTTTTCTTTGTTTCTTCTTTTCAGGAGTCTTCAATAGCTCTAAATTCAAACCCTCCATATGAGGATATTCTATTTTCTCATTCACCATCTGTTGAACCAATGGGTGGTTCCTAGAGTTTCCCACCTCATTCGCTTGAGATAATCCCACCTCACCATGGGCCTTGCCACATTGTTCTTGCGATGCCATTAAAGTGGTAACCTCATTCCCTGCATCCTCATTTATCATCAATTCATTCATTTGGAGGAACCTTGCAATCAAACATAACGTGCCCATGTTTGGAGCAACATTGACAATACAATGTTGCATTCTCATAGAAAATTGCCTGGGTCCATTTTCCCCATTTAGATTTTAGCACCACAAAGTTGGGGAGAGGATTATTCATCATTGCATTCACACATAATTGAGCAAACACTAATCTTTATTTTTTCAATGTGACAGACTCCGACGTGACATACTGTCCAAAGGAGTTACCAGTCCATCTAAACACCTTCTCATTCCAAAAATCAAGTGGAAGACCAAGGAGACAGACCCAAATAGGTGCAACCCTTTGGAGATCTATCATCGGGTCAAAACCTGGCTTCTATTTTTCTATTATCAAGCTGTGTTTCCCATACCTTGAGTTACTAGAAGAAACGTGGGTGAAATCCTCCAACGCATTAAAATTGAAGAGGAAAAGTCCTCCAGGCATAGCAGAAACACACAGACTGCCTTTAATTTTCCATCTGGAGCTGCACCATCTTCTAACCATATCTATGTAGGTCTAAAGGCTACAAACCTTCCCACCAGACATAGGTGTAAAGAAGTAGAAATATTGTCCCTCATTGCATCTGACACAAAAATTTCCAACCCAAATTCACCAGCCCCACATTTACGGTTAACATAAGAATCCTGCCATGTCACTGATGTCTTCCATCCTCCCTGAGAGTTCTCCCCATCTTTCACTACCTTCTTCTCGAGGCTAACCCTTGGTCCTCCAATAGACTCTCTCTCTCTCTCTCTCTCTCTCTCTCTCCAAAAGTAGACTTTCCTGGAGTCTCTGTGACACCAAGTGGGTCAACCAAATTCCCATTGCTCATGCAGTAAACATTATCTNCCTCCAATAGACTCTCTCTCTCTCTCTCTCTCTCTCTCTCTCTCTCCAAAAGTAGACTTTCCTGGAGTCTCTGTGACACCAAGTGGGTCAACCAAATTCCCATTGCTCATGCAGTAAACATTATCTTTCTTTTGTGACAACACCAGGAACAAGTCAGAACAGACTATTTCTAGGGGTCCCGGATCTTCCAGTGACAGACTTGTAGAGGCCAACATTCAAAAAATTAATAAATAAAATATATGTTACCTTCCTAGTATGCCATTAATAGGAACACAAGGCCTTAATCAATAAATGGAATATTTGACAAAGATCTATAAGAGTGAATACTTTGAATGGATCTAAGAATCTTCTTAGCACATTTAGTGTGCCTTGTAGCTTTGTATTAATTAAATCCCATATTACCAAGATCTCTATGATAGAAAACATATAGATACTAAGAAACTCTATGAAAGATGTTTAAAATAAAATATATGTTACCTTCCTAGTGTGCCATTAATAGAAACACAAGGTCTTAATCAATAAGTATAGTATATATGAATGTCTATAAACACCTTAGTGCATACTTGAAACTTTCTAGAAAGTGATAAGGGCTTAAAGCTATAGTAAGAATTTTTTTCTCAACCCTCTATATAGCATAAGGCCAAAGAGTGAGGTGTAGCCTAAAAGTAAAGGGAGTAATAAAACATAAACATCTTTTAATATATCAAAACCATATTTATAAACCAAATCAGATATAAAAATTTGGGCTTTATGTCATTGTCTCTTAGATCTAGAAGCCAAACAATTGTATTTTAGCATATCTCTCCTCATCTTAAAAAGCAAAGAATCATTCATCTATAAAATGCGTAGTAATTATCTACATAGTAGCTGCATTTTACAAGTCCTTGGGAGGATTCATAGGCAATAAAGTATCCAAATCCTTAGTTGTGAGCCCAAACACAAAAGGGTTAGATGGAAATCATATGTGATAGGTCTAAAAATATCAAAACCTTGATATTTCACACTCTTGATAGTAAGAGATTGGAAAAATTGAATTAAATAAAATTCATGAAATTTAATTTATTAGACCCCTAAAGAAGATCTTGGAGCCTAATAAAAAAACATTATATTATGTAATGGACTACAAACTCTATATAAAGTATTTTATTTTTAAACATGATTTCAAATTACTTATGATAGGAATGAAGGACCATGTTTGTTTATTTTTATATTGAAACCAAGTCAAAAATTACATAGAATAAGGGAACTAGCAGGTTGTCAAGAAATGAATAACTAAAACACTATAAATAGTTTAGTCATTCTTTTTTTGGCAACTTGCTCATTGCATATGCAATTTTTTCTTGGTTTAAATATACAAAAAATGAACATGGTCCTTCAATCCTATCATAAGAAATTTGAAAACCATGTTTAGTAAATAAAATAGTTTACATAGAGTTCATAATCCATTTCATAATATATTGCAATAGTTTCTCCTTCTGGTGGTTTCAATATACAAAAAATGAACATGGTCCTTCAATCCTATTATAAGCAATTTGAAAACCATGTTTAATAAACAAAATAGTTTACATAGAGTTCATAATCAATTTCATCATATATTGCATTAGTTTCTCCTTCGGTAAATTTATTTTGATTAAAATGCGTAAAAAAATGAAGAATATCCTTGATTATCATAGCAACATATTTATTTAAGATCTTCTATGTCAAATTGATAGTAGTAAACCCCCATTTTTTCATGCATTTAGGATCACCTTCATTGGAGATATATTTCCCAGCTCTTGTTCATAAATCTTCTTCAAAAATATTTGATGTAAATATTTAAATAAATTTTTATCTATATTTGAGCCTATAGTTCTAGACAGTAAAAAATGGTTCACACATATGGCCCCCTTTTTAACATGTCTTCTATATTGTTTGTTTGATCTTTATCATTCACCAATATTGTGTCATTCTTCTCTTAATTAAATAATGAAAATTATTTAATTAATTAGTAATTTTTGCCCTCTAATTTCATTATTCTTATCAATTTGTCTTCAATTACAAAATTTCATCAATTATTTTTATCTTGGTCCTAGGGGCAAATATTTATTTATTTCACCATGTTATCCTAATGTCACCCCTTTGGTAAATAAATATATTAAATTTATTTACCCCCTTTCCCCTTTCCCCTTTTCCCATATTAAATAAATTTATTTATTTAATTGTCTTTCCAATTATGAGGGAATTGATATTTTTTAATTATTAAAATCTACTCTAATTTCTAACTCGACATCTCTTTTTCCTGCTAATTTGTCTCCACTTATAACTCTTCCACCTTCCACTTTTCTCTCCACTTCCCACTCCCACTTACTAATTTTCTTTTCCACTTAACTCTTTCCTCTTTCCATTTTCTCATCCACTTAACTTGTTCATCACTCATTGTTTCCTTCACTTGCAAATGACATTTGTTGTTGAAAATAAATATTTCTAATATTTATTTTCACTTAACTCTATCATATTTTTATTTCCTCATTCACTTGCAAAAACCATTTCCAATTTTCATCACTTAACTTGTCCTCTCATTTAATCTTGGTCGTTGATTGAGTTTTAATCTAATCCATCAATTTGAGTTCCAAAATGCATAAATTGGACTCTCATTTCTCTCAAAATTTCAACCACATTTTTAAGAGTATTCGTGTTGTCATTTTTCTTTCATGAATAGGTTCATATTGTCACATGGGAGCAACATATCAAATTGAAAAAAAAAGAGAATAAAAGCATTGGAGCAAGTTGAAGAGAGTTTGTTTGTTTGAATTTGCTTCAATCTTTTATGCACTTTTCCTTCATAATTTTAATGTTAGGTTAGGATGTTATTATGTATACATTTAGGGTTTGATGGTTACCTTTTCATGCATATTATTTTTTATTTTCCTCTCTTATATCTGGTGAACCCGACATGAACATAGAATTATAATATATTTTTCTTATTTTTGATGTGGTTTGCAAGTATAGGAACACGATTTGTGCAGTTGGGATTCCAACTAGTGATATATGTAGGCTTTCTTGTTTTAGACATGCAACAATTCACAATCTTTAATTGGCCTTTAAAATGAACAATAGATTGCACATAGCCTAATTAGGGGGATAAATGAATTAAAATTTGCAGATAGTCTAATTAGGTCGATCAAATAACCTAAAATTTCACATATATCTAAATAGGTGGATAAATTGAATGCTACAATTTTCACCTAGTTTTAATTAGGAAGGGAAAGAACCATAATTTGTCCTATTTTGATCACATTTCCTTTCTTAATAGGTTAATGAACAACAATTTTCATCTAGTTTTAATTAGGAAGGAAACAAACGATAATTTGTGTTATTCTGATCACATTTGCTTTCTAATTGGTAAATGAATCATCTCTTCTTGGTGTATTTTGTGCATTAGGAACATTTTGTAATCCCAAAAGAAAGAATGAATGTATCCTCTCCCCTTACCTTCGTGGATCTTGGGTGTAAGAGAAATTCATTTTATCTTTTTTAGAGGGCTTGCTTCCTGAGAAGCCCATAAGACGGGGTGAGAGGGAACAACCCAAGAGGTAACAAGATAAAGACAAGCACTTCAAACCCACTATATAAATGTGTGATTGTGACCAAAATTCCAATCAATAGAGTGGTTTCATGATAGCTCTCCTCTATTATCCTCAAGATGTGTAAAACCTTGGTTCTCAAGGCTAGGAAACCTCCTATGGGATTTCATCATAGCACCCTTTAAAATTGATGTCCCAAACTAAAAAACATTATTGTAGTGGCCAATATCCTTCTACATGCTAATATGGAAGGTCTGAGACTGACTATGATGCCACACATTCTTTTGGTTTATAGTAGAGATACTAGTTCCTTAGGAACTGATGACCCAAGGAATTTGAAGTTTGGTGTGCCTGAGAAGTGTGTTGTGGAGGGGAGCCAGTGCCACCAAACTTCTAGGCTATCCGCTTTGAATAAGCACAACTAGATTTTATCCAAGTGGGGATTCAATAAGTATTTTCCTTCAAGCCTAGGTTGTGAAGTGTTTGTACATTAAGGTCATAAATAGCCATTTTATGTTTGAAGTGTCTTATGTGAGTGTTATAATAATTGTAATATTCAAGAACCTCACTTAAATATTTCAAAATAATTCAAAACCATTTCAAAGTGTTCAAAAGCATTTCAAAGTGTTCAAAACCTTTTCAAAATGATCAAAAGTGTTTCAAAACCTTGTCATAGACTTTTCAAAACATGGATTTTAAAAAATGCTTTGAGATCTTGTTGCAATCTTAGGATAGCCTTTGCATTTAGCTCTTGTATTCCCCACCCCCCATTCTCAACCATTTCATATTGCATTCTTGCATGTCATTATCCCTTTTCACATTTCATAATTGAGTCCTCATTATCATTGCATTACCTTGTCATATTGCCTTGTCATTTTGACCTTGTCATATTGTCATTTTCATATTGCCTTTTTGTATCATCCTCATTTTGCATTTAGAACCTTTCAAAAACTTTGCAAAATCCTAAAAAATCACATCTTAGAGTTATACCTTGTGTTATTGGAAGAGCATCTTGACTTTGTTCCAACATTGTCCTTTTCTTCTTATATCAATAAGTCAATACCTAATCTTTTTCATGATAAGGTTGACTATGTCATTTATATTTAATTTTGTCCTTTTGATCCTCAAAAGTAAAGATCCTATTTTAATTCTCTAAGGCCATACTCTTAGGTTTGCATTTGTAAGGTTTTTCCAAAGTCCAAAAACCCAAAAGATTAGTTGCATTTTCACACCCTTTAGTTTGCATTATCATTCATAAATTTGTATTTTTTAAATCCAAAAAATCCAAAAACATAATTTCATATCATAAACCTTAGTTTTCATCCTTGCACAATCATCTTATAACTGTATTTTCCTAAATACAAATTACAAAAAATAGCTTTCATAGCATAACCTTAAGTTTCATATCTTGCATCATCATACCTATCTTGCATTTTCAAAGTTCAAATTCCAAATCCAAGTTTGCAAAATTATTTAAAAAGCTTTCAAAAATCTGAATCCAAATTGCATTTTGCATAATCATTTCAAACCTTCACAACCTTCAAAATCCAAAAACAAATTACATTTTACATATCCTAAGTTGCATAATCATTTCAAATCCTTCAAAATTACAAAAAAAAAATTGCATTTTGCATATCCTAAGTTGCATTCATTTCAAACAAATTCAAAAAAAATCCAAAAAAGAGAAGTGCATTTTCCATATATCTCTCATATCCTTAGTTGCATTTAGGCATCATGCCAATTGTAACAGATCCAAAGTCTCCAAAAGGTGACAAGGTTCATATCAAACCATGTACATTTCAAGTGAAGAGACACAAGCACCCTTTGACCTTAGACAAGGTATACCTTTGCAATCACAAGGTTTTGACCCAAACATGATGTACACTTCAACTGAAGAAACCAAAACATTACTTGACCCAAGATAAATGGAATTCTCACAATCAAAAAATCAATTTCATCAACCCCACACCTACTTGACCTAAAAATTGGCTAAATAAGTAAAGATCTTGGAAGAGAGGGTGAAAAACATTGAAAGGAATCACAAAGAGATGTCCAAACTCCTTAAATACCCAAAAGAATGTTTTTGTGAAGTCTACATACAATCTCTCATTTCAAAATAAAAAATAACAAAACTTATTTCACAAATAAATGAGGCAAACACAAATTTCAACCAATTCCAATTCAATCACATTCAATAGAAAGGTTTTTTCAATCAAGTCCCAATTCCAAATCAAATGGTATTCAACCAAGTCCCAAATTGAACCTTTCAACTAGAGTGTGACATAATTCAACTAGGGTCACCACCTAATTTTGAACCAATCCTCATTCTAATGCAATCAAATGTACCTCAAGAAATCACACAACCCCTTTTTCCAATCATGCAAGAAATTTGATCGATACCAAGGCCACATATAATGACACAAGCAACTCTACCATTGGTGGCATCGTATGTCAATGAATGTCCTTTTGAATCCTCAAATTCACCACCAATATTTTCTCAAACAAACATAAGTTCAAATATGCTATATTTTGGAAATCAATCAATAATAATCAATGAGAAACCTATTGTGACACATGTTCAATAAAAAAATTCTTTCCAACATGCACATATGATCTTGTACCACCAACAAGATCACCCAAGTAGTGCAAATCTAAGTTTATGAAAATTTTGCTTCAAAAATTGAATTGTGTGCATGAAATTAAGGAGAAAAATAAAAATAATTTACATATGTCTAGAAATGACTCATTTTTTAATAACCACATGGATGATATTCCCAAATCCTATCAAGAAATTGAGTTTCAAGAAACATTCATGTCTCCCACCACTCTATCATCCCCTCAAACTTCACAAGAGAAATTTTCACCATCTCCATCAAGTGACACATCCAACGATGCAAACTCCAAAGGGATATCCATAGAATAAATCCAAGATAATCCATTTATTGATATGAATTCCATAGCTGTGTTAGGATTAAGTAATACTGAGAGGGGGGTGGATCAGTATTACAACACTTAAAATAAACTTTAAACCAATTCCACATAAACCATAAACTTGTTGAAATGTAAAGAGTATAAACAAATAGCACAAAACTCATAACACCATTATTTTTTGTCGAGGAAAACCTGGCCAAGGGAAAACCCTGGTGGGGATGGTACCCACAAGCATGTACTAAAGTTTAATGTCCCTATTAGGACACCTAGCCCTGTTAGGAGCTAGATATTACATAGTACAATTCCTTGTTAGAGGAATACAACCCTGTTAAAGGTATACAACACCCTGTTAGGGGCCAACTAAGCTTACAACTCTTACAATAAAATATTTGTTACAAAGTGTTCTTCAATAATGAACAAAAACAAGCATCTTTAATGATTAGATGGTTCTAGTCATAGTTTTCCAATGATCTCTTTCATCCTCTACTCTTCCATTCGCACATACACATATATTCACTCATCAATCTCCCATATATCTTTGCTTTACAAAAATTATATATATATAATCTTTCTCATTACCAAGTCGGATCACTTAACCAATATTACACAGTCGGCTCTCAATACAAAATAGAATTAATAATGCAAAGAGAAAATACAAAGTCGGAGCTCTTGCATAACCAAAATATAGATTATCCACAGTCATAATCCAACTTATCTTTCCATGAGTCCATGTCATACTCCCCAAATCATCATTGTTATCCAACTTCTCTATTTTGTTGTTCTGTTGTTGTCACCTATCTTCAAATCTCTCTAACTCTCTGTAATCATAACCAAAATCAAATCAATCTTAGATGTAGGTTATACATAACCCATAGTATCTTCCTCTAAGCTCACACTTGATAACTCATCGATCTCAATCGATATCGATCAATTGATATTTCTGCTTCTGTACTTACTCGATTTTAGAACTGAATCACCAAAACTTAACTTCTATTAAATCGATCAATATGCCAAATGTGTTTCCATAAATGAAAACCAAAAAGTGATTCATAACATACAAAAGTGATCTCTTTCCAACAATCTCTCCCTTTGGCATTGATGGCAACACTTAACAAAAAAATGACTAAGTGTTCCAACACAAAAATTATCTCTCCTCTTTTCTTCTATTATGCTTCTCTCTTCTCCCTTATTCGTTTATCTTCTTTCTTCATTTTTTCTCTCTCTTCTCCCTTATTCATTTTTATTCTCTATTATTTTTTTTTTCATTTTTTTTCTCTCTTCTCCCCCTTTGACAATAATGAAAAAGGTGCATAAAAAGTAATACAACTAGTGCTTGCTCACCATTTTCAGAATATCTTGAAAATAATCTTCAATGCTTTTCACTTTTGTGCTCCATGATTCAACCAATAGTTGACTAACATGAATTAGTCCATTTAGTGCATATGATGATGTCTCTGCTGCTTTCAACTCTATAGGCATAGAGTTTCTCAGTGATTCTACTATCTTCCCCATATCTGATAAATGTACTTTAAGAATTGATAGTTTAGGAGTGATTAAACTCTTCAACAAGCCAAATATTGACATGAATCTCCCTTTCTCTATATCCAACACATTCATCTTATCCAAAATCCTTGTTACTTCTCTGTCCATTTCTTTTACCCATTGTGAGGAGGTCTCACAACTGTCCATCATACTATTCAAGGTTGCCCTATCCTTAGCAATAATATCTTCAATGTTATGAACATGTCTGATTGGGTTCATGCAATAATTGAATAGCATCCTTCCATGTGCACCACAACTCTTAGCTTTTGTTGTAACAAATTTTAGAATTTCCAAGTCCCATGAAATAGACTGGAAAAATTCCATCAGTTTCTTCTCCAAGTAGCTCTTCTCTGTCTTTGCTTCTGCGATCTTCACTAGGGCCTCATAGTGATCATCAAAATTTTCAAGTGCTAACTTCAAGTTTTATACATCATCTCTGCTTTGGAAAAAAATAGGTACTGGAAGCAATTGTTCATAGTATCAATTGCTCTAGACATTACTTTAGTTTTCTTGTCACTTTTCTGCTCATATCTCTCCTTTGCTTTAGTGAGTGCGGTGAAAGATAGACTCACCAACTCATCCTCATCCATGCGATCAACATCAATATCAATATGTTTGTCTTTACTTTCCAACAATAAGATATAAGATGTGTCAATTTTAGTTTTGATTTCAACTTTTGCTTATTCTTCTTTATACTTCATTTCTTTCTGTTCTTCCTCTCTCTTTTCTTCCTCTTTTTGTTCTTCATCCTCAGCCACTGTACTGGCAATGTTTCCTTCAAATGGATCCTTGTCATCATGTGAAGAGTCAAGAGTCACAGGTACACTAGAAACATAGAAATATGGTTGCATATCATCTTCTCTCTTCTCAACACTTGCCTCAGAATTCTTGGAAACTTCTCCCATTCCTAAAGGTGTAGGTATTGTAGGTTTAGGAGGTGGAGTCTTCTCAGGCATAGTAGTCATTAGTATCTGATCCAATTCTCTCTGAGTCTCTTCAGTAATTTCATCATATTTTCTTGCCATAATCTTTGATAACCTTGTCTTGGTCCTCAATAAAGGTTTTAGTTCACCAAATATTCTATCTATCTCTTGCATGGAAATCACAGGTAACATGTTATCAATTGATTGATTTCTGATAGTCTCATCTTTAATATGTGCCAACTATTTTCTTATTTCCAGTATGCCATACAACTCTTCAGGTACACTGCCCTCTATCTCTAACAAATTTTTCTTGAAAACAAGTAAGTCATTTACTACAATATCTTCAATCATAAGTTTATCAGTTTCCTCATACTTGTCATAGTACTTGTTTATAGAAACTAGCTTCCCTTGCTCAATATCTCTCTTCTTAATCATTTTCAAGTCTAGTTTCTATATTTGTTTGTCACTTTCAAATTTATTCTCTTCTCTCTCAGTCCTCTATACTTTAGGTGGTGAATCCAATTTGGTGGATCTAGTGTCAACTCTAGGGAAAATCTTAAATGCCTCTTCTTGTGATGTCTTAAGTGGTGATGAAGGGGTGGTAACATCAATAATAGTAGAAGGTGGAGTATCTACCATCACAACTTCAGGATGTGTAAGGGTTGCAGTAGTAGTAGTTGCCAATCCAGAAGAATGTTTTGCTAATTTCTTCTTTACTTCCTTCAACTCTTCCTCAATCAATCCTACCTTAACATCACATTAATGAATAATGTTCTCTACTTTCCTTTTCCTCAAGCCTCTAGCTTATTCCTCTCTTACTTTATCTATTTTTTCTTAATAATTACCCCATCTCTCCTCAAATGTATCTACTTCAGATGCCAGAACATGGTCAATCTGCATAGTTAGGACTTTTAAACTCACCTCATATCCCATAGGATAACACCATTT
The DNA here is from genome assembly GCA_018584345.1 of Thuja plicata. Taxonomy (NCBI): domain Eukaryota; kingdom Viridiplantae; phylum Streptophyta; class Pinopsida; order Cupressales; family Cupressaceae; genus Thuja; species Thuja plicata. The sequence goes on from MU226144.1 coordinate 431,312, forward strand.
CTTTCTTGGTATAACTGCTTCAAAACAAACATAGTCTATCTCAACCATAAAACATATTGTGTCCTTATGTTTTTCAACTAAGTCTTCAGGAATCCTGTATCTCTCTTTCATTTGCCTTTGAAGAATCTTAATCATGCCAAATAATTCTCCATCAACCCATGTGCTATTCTATCTTTGGTAGCTCTTAGAAATATGAATACCAGTAGGTATCCCTTTTCTCCAACCACTAGGGTGCATGCTTGGAAATATGTGCGCAATGTGAATGTACATGTGGACTAGTAGTGAACCAAATCTGAAGGTTTTGGACTTGTCTTTCTTTATCAACTTGACATTCTCCAAAAACTATTGTGTCAATACTTCGCATAGGTTACACTTAGTATTTTCTTTCACCATTTTGTAAGCCATCATAATTACTCCTATAGATACTAAATTAGGTCTACTACTATAGTAAAACTTCTAACCAAGTATCATTGAAATCAATCTCACATCCTGTAGATAAATGTCATTCACTGTCATAGCTTGTCCATCCCATTTTGAGTGTGTTAGGGTTTTGACTTGCTTCTTTATATGTTTCTCCACCACAGGAATTACTCATGTATTATCCAATCTAGTGATCTCATGTATTAGTTGACTACAAATCTTCATAGGTTGTTCACCTATCTAGATAAACTGATCATGAACTCTGCTCAGCAAAATTTTAAACCATTCCTCTTCACTGAATTTGTATAAGTCCAAATTTTTCATAATGTTCAACTCATTTACATGTTTGAACTCATATTTAATTTTTCCATTATCTATCACGTACTTGATCTCAGATAAATTTCATCAACACCTTGTATGTCATACTTGCAATGAATGTATGCCCCAATGTCTTCTACATGCAAGACGTCATGCGGTGTCTAGGAAAATGCTCCTTTAGGGTCATCTTCACATGACTTAAAAGGATGTTTCTTGAATTTATACCTAGGTATATCCACAACATCATATATCAAAGGTGCATCCATAGCTTCTATAGATGTAAATGATGTAAATACCTTTTACACGTTGAATTTTGAGTATTTGCTTCGATCAATCACACAAGGTAGTTGCTGCATAGTCTGAATCTCTCTGCTCTCTAATCTCCTTAGGTTGCTTCTAATAAAATGGTAAGGAAATAGATAACCATTAGGTCCTTTATGCATCATTAAGTGTTAAAAAATCACATTAGCCAATACGGTCTAGTCATTCATAAATCTCGCGATCATAATATATGCATCGTCCGATGTTGCACTCTTAGATATACGTTCCATGATGTCGGCCAATATCACACCTAAGCTTACTAGAGATTAATCCACATAATCAGGGGTTGGATATATTCTAATGTTCTCATTCAATGCTCCCCCTAAGGCCATGCTCAACCAATTAGGTCCCATCTTCTTTGCTAGCATCAAGTGAAGATCCAGTAGAATCTACTGTCTCTCCCTGGACCAATATCTCACTTGTCTCTTTGATTTTCCATATCTTACCACTGATGTTATCTTCTGCTTTCTTGAAACAACTGTCAAAATCACTCTTGAGTTCTACAATACTTTTACCAGTATCATTGTCATTCTTCTTTGTATTCATAGGAGGTGGTACTCTTTTGTTGTTTACTCCATTATATCTGCAAAACTTCACTATATGACCTAGATTGTTGCATTTGTAACATATAGGAGGTCTTCTGTCCTAATTAAATTTTAATTTACAATTCCTTGCAATGTGTCCAAGGTTGTTGCATTTGTAGCATGTGATCTTAGCTGCTGATTCTCCTCTATTATTGTCTTGTATGTATCTAGTCTGATTAGGTTTCTTGCATTCTATCTTATTGTGCCCATATGTATTATAGTTAAAACAATAACCATAATTTGTTTTGAAAGGGGCATTACCTGCAATCTCTTTTCATATGTCCAAGCTTGTTACAACCAAAACATCTACCTATGAAAGGTTTGATCCGTTATTTAGGCTCTTCAAGAGTAGGTTTTTCTGCATCAATCTTCGCATCTGGTTTCTCTTCTTGATTCTTGGAACATTCAGCTTCATTGAAGCCAATACTAGTAATTTCTCCTTTAGGTTTCTATCTTTCTTTTTGTTCATCAATCAAGTCGCTGCTCGTTTGAAGTTTCTCAATGTGTTTCTTTGTCTCAAAAAGTTCACCTTTTATGATCTGATTGTATTTCTCCAATTCTAGATACTTTTTATTGTAATGGTCAGCCTCATTCTTCATTTGTTCCATTATAACATTTGCATTTTTCAAATCATCTTCAATATTGATCTTAGCATTCTTTTCTTGTTGAATCTCTTTAGCCATTGCTTCATTCTCAAGCTTCAAAGTGTCATTCTCTTGTTCAAGTTTCTTTATCTAATCTCAATTATCATTATCTGAATCTTCTTTTATCCGAACCATAAGATCTTATCTTTGATTTCTAGAAAGTTCAAGTTGGTCCTTAAGTTTCTTTATGAAACCATTAGCTCTCCTTAATTTGAATCTCAAGTCGCTATTTTATGCTTTTTCTTTATCAAGGTCTTCAAGTGCAACTTCAAAGTTATCTTGCAAATTATCTTAATCCATTTTGATCTCCCTTAAGCTGTCAAGATTTCTCTCCAAGGGCCAAAAGCTCTGATACCAATTGTTAGGATTAAGTAATACTGAGAAGGGGTTAAATCGGTATTACAACACTTAAAATTAACTTTAAACCAATTCCACATAAACCATAAACTTTCTGAAATGAAAAGAGCATAAAATAATAACACAAAACTCATAACACCATTATTTTTTGTCGAGGAAACCTTGGCCAAGGGAAAACCCCGGTGGGGATAGTACCCACAAGCATGTACTAAAGTATAATTACCTTGTTAGGAAACCT
>MU226144.1:434399-444612 GCA_018584345.1 Thuja plicata
ATATATATATATATATATATATATATATATATATATATATATCTTTCTCATTACCAAGTCGGCCCACTTAACTAATATTACACAGTCGACTCTCAATACAAAATAGAATTAATAATGAAAAGAGAAAATACAAAGTCAACACTCTTGCATAACCAAAATATAGATTATCCATAGTCATAATCCATCTTATCTTGCCAAGACTCCATGTCATACTCCCCAAATCATCGTTGTTATCCAACTACTCTGTTTTGTTGTTCTATTGTTATCGCCTATCTTCAAATATCTCTCACTCTCTATAATTGTCACCAAAATCAAATAGATCTTAGATGTAGGTTATAAATACACCATAGTATCTTCCTCTAAGCTCACACATGATAAATCATCAATCTCAATCTTCAATACCAAAAATACCTATGTATTTCTGCTTCTGTACTTAGTCAATTTCAAAACTGAATCACCAAAACTTACCTTCTATTCAATCGATCAATATGACAGATGTGTTGCCATAAATGATAACCAAAAATTGATTCATAACATACAAAAGTGATCACTTTCCAACAAGTTGGTCTAGAAATCTTAGAGTTAATGTTACCATGTGCTCCATTTCCAAACAACCCCATTTTAGAGAGCCTCATCTAAAGTCCATCTCCTTCATGTCAAAATGTTGAATCTTATACAGAATTACCCATGCATATTTCAAGTCATACCCCATGTCAAGAGGATGATCTAAAGAATTAACAAATGAGTCCTATAAATAAATATCAAGATCCCAACAATGACCAATCCAACCCAATTGTTGACCAAGATCCTATTTTTATTGAACCTCATGATGATCCCACTATCCTTGTCCATCCCCTCCAAGATGACCCCTTCCATATCACAAACAAAATTTGCTTCCAATTCCCATTGACCTTCTAATTCCTAAGAAAGTTCATAACCTACTTTCCATTCTTCCCAATGATTCCATCCAAAGTCAAGAGAAAAACACCCTTAAAATGGAGTCTAATGATCCCCTTCCAAGTCAAGATCAAGGTGTCCCTTCACCTTCATGTACATTAAAAGATTCCACCATCCCTCCAGATCCTCCTCAAGATACCTCCATCCCTTCATTTCCTTGTCCTAATCATCTAGATCCTCCTGAAGATCCCTCCATCCCTTAATTTCCTTGTCCTAATCCTCCAGATCTCCCATAAGATCCTATCCTACCAAATGATCCTCCCATTTCTCCTATTCCACTGCTGGATCCCATTGTTCCTCCTGATCCCCTCGTGATTCAAGAACATTTGTGAAAGTTGTTCATGAATTCATTACATGAAATATAAGTTCCTCTACTTTCATCTAGTTTGGTCCACTTCATGATCCTATCAGTCATTCTATATCATATCCGCCTCAAAATGGACTCGCATATAGTATCAAGTGTCCCACTAGTTACAAGAATTACAGAGTCAAAGGGTTAAGCATCAATGAACAAGGTATATTAAGACCCTTTCATATGAAAAAAAATTCTAATGGTCATTGCCTCAATAAAAAAGCTCATACTCAAGACATTGATATTCTTGCCAAATCCAAATCCAAACATATAGCTTCCCCTTCATCCCTTCCATCCATCTTAGGTCCATATATTCCTCCATCCATTAGCTCACAATCCACTTATCCTTTCCCAAATGCAAGTTAGCAAAGGCACACATCTTGGAGATCCTTTCACCCATCCAAAAGGACTCCATAAAATTTGTATCCATCCATGAATCCCATTCCTTTTCCAAGCAATTTGGATTCCAAGTATAATGTCCATAAGTCAAGAAATCCACATGCTCTCAAGGATCAACATGTCCAGTCTGATCAACATGTAAAAACATAGAAACATATGATCCAAAAAGAAAAAGAAATATCCAAAAGGCCACAAAGGCCCATTAAGAAAAAAGAAAAGTCAAAAGAAATATGGGTTCCTAAATCCCTTGTGTAAGAAATGCTTTCTAAGGACCCACAAAAGAATGGAAAGTCAAAGTCCATGTGGATTCCCAAGCAACTTCTTGTAGTAGGACGTCCCAAAGAAAAATCAAAGTTGGCATCCAAATTTTCTTTCCCTCCATCTAAACATCTTTGACGTTCCAAATCCATTTTGGGTCCTTATGTCCCAAAATCCATATCAATTCCTTCATCAAATCCAAAATATGTGTTTCCTCCATCACTCCATCACCCCTCAAGGTGTGTGCCAATGTTGTTCTTGCCCACATTCCCATACAATCAAAAGAAATTCTTCTTGCATTACCTCCATTATCCAACACCTATTTTCCAACCCTTTATCCATCATATCCAATAATTTTCCTAAATCCTTATCCTATCCTATCCAATCATCCCTTTCATCTCCCTTTGTTGTTACCCTACCACTGTCTTTGAGCATATTGTCATAGTTATGTTCCATTATTACATATCCTTAAAGAGAACTATATAAAGAACAATATGTTGTCCATGACATATCATGCATCTATTATTTCCAAAAGGTCAAAATGTCCAAAAGTAAAAAAAATAAAAACAAAGCCAAAAGTTAAAAAAGAAAAAAAAAAAGTTGCCTTGATGAAAACCTGGCAAATAGGCATCTTGGTAACACAAAAATTAGCAAAGAGAAATAATTTCATCGAATAGTGAAAACCTAGCAAACATGCGCTTTGTGCAAGTACCATGATGAAAACATGTCAAATATACATCATGTGTAATCTATGAACTTCTTGCATTACATACTTGGGGGAATATTTCATCATGTTTTCCTACCATAACCCTATCATTATCCTCCATTATCCCTATTGTTTCCTCTATTTTCCTATATCCTTCATATCCCTTATCCTATCGACATTCATATTCCCCTTTTTCCAACTTTGATCTTGACAAGGCTACAAATCTCCCTAGAAGCATCACATGTCTTATCTTCTTTACATTTTCCACATACCTTTAATTCATATTCCTTTCCTTATCATATCACCTCGGTCCATATTGTCTATCTTATCATATCCCCTTGTTCTATCCATATCTTGTAATTATCCTATCCATATCCTATCATTCTCTTATCCAAGTCCCTATCTTGGTCTTGACATAAAATAAGGATATTAAATGTAAAACATGTTTCACAAAGTCCTTTTGACATGTCCATTATTATGCATCACATACCATCTAGTACACCATATCATTACCCCATCTTATCATTTCCACTCTCTTAGCTTGGCAAAAATCATGTTATTGCACTGCTCGGATAGTCCTTGACACCCAAACAACTCCAATGCCATAATAAGTGACCTTTGGCCTTCATCCATCTACCAATCCACCCATCAGTTTATAATTTTGTTGCCTTACTAGACACTGGGGGAATTCTTGCAAATGTAAATACTAATGACCTGAAAAAAATCATATAATATCCTAAAAAATTTAAAAAATCAAATATGATCCTGAAAAAAGCACTACAAATCAAATATGATCCTGAAAAAAGACCATAAAAATAATAAACGATACTGAAAAAATCACTAAAAATTATAAAAAGTCTTGAAAAAACTCCTAAAAATATAAAATATTATGAAGAAAGAAAAAAAAATAAAATATTTCAAAAATCCTAAAAAGTAAAAAATTATAAAAAATCCAAAGTAATAAATGTCATTTTATGGCACTCATTTTATTTCCTCATCATGTACATAATCGTTTGTAGTTTTCAATAAATTCTCCTCTTGTGAAAGACAAACAAAAAAGCGGACACAATTTGAAGATTGTTAAACATTGTGCTTAACAAAATCATGCATTAATAGACAAACTATCCAATCACGTCAACAATCAGTTAGATCAAACTTGTTCTATCAATCAAACAACAATAATTTGTACTATCATCATTTTGTCTTATATAGGGTGTTGTATACTTGAAACCAAACAACATTAGTCTTAGATAGGGTACTTCATTCCTGAAACCAGATATTATCGTTATCATCAATCAAACAAACCATCGACTTTGACAACAAGATCATAATGGTTGTTGGCTTGCTAGGTTTAGTGAGTCTTATATTTTATAGATTTATCGTTAGTCATGTTCCTATGCTACTCAAGGATATCACTGAGTGATGAGTGTGGCCAGGATGGTTCATGGTCATTTATTTTTCATTTTGTCTTCTACTTGTGGGGTGTTTTTCATAAAGTTCTGGGGCAAGTTTTTCTAATGCTTCAGGATGGATGGAAACGTTCCTTATCTACAATTGTGTCTATTTTTACACAAAGAGATTACATTATCACTCTGACTTTCTTTGACATGGTTTGACACATCCATTTTTCTATAGTAAATAAAGCTCTATTGATAAAAATGCACTTATGAAAGAAAGATTACATCATTACTAACTCTTGTTTGTCTAATTTCTTCTTTCTACTAACTAGTCTTCTGTCAATCTTTTGCAATAATTTTCTTTTCAAAAAATTGGCCCCATCTCAATTTCTGCCCATTTGTTTGAGGGGGCATCCTACCTCCATTATGTCGATCCATTGGGGTATGATCATTTATTTTTCTTGTAAACAATGCTCATAATCACATTGTCTCAAAGAGGGGCAAAATGTAGACACTAAAAAACGGTTCACATTATGGCCCCTTTTTTGACATGTCTTCTATATTGTTTGTTTGATCTTTATCATTCACCAATATTGTGGCATTTTTCTATTAATTAAATAATGAAAATTATTTAATTAATTACTAATTTTCGCTCTTTGAATTCATCATGTAGTTTGTCTTTGATTAAATAATTTCATCAATTATTTAATCTTGGTCCTAGGGGCAAATATTTATTTATTTTTCCCTCTTATCCTAATGTCATCCCTTTGGTAAATAAATTTATTATTTATTGATGCCCTTTCCCTTTTTCCCATAATTAAATAAATTTATTTATTTAATTGTCAAATCTTTCAATTATGAGGGAATTAATAATTTTTAATTATTAAAATCCACTCAAATTTCTAACTCCACTTATCTCTTTTTCATGCTAATTTGTCTCCACTTATAACTCTTCCACCTTCCACTTTTCTCTCCACTTCCCACTCCCACTTACTAATTTCCTTTTCCACTTAACTCTTTCCTCCCATTTTCTCCTCCACTTAACTTGTTCACCACTCATCCTTTCCTTCACTTGCAAATGACATTTGTTGCTGAAAGTAAATATTTCTAATCACTTAACTCTATCATATTTCTATTTCCTCATTCACTTGGAAATGCAATTTCCAAAATTTCATCACTTAACTTGTCCTCTCATTTAATCATGGTTATTTATTGAGTTTCAATCTCATCTGTCAATTTGAGTTCCAAAAATCTATAAATTGGACTCTCATTTCTCTCAAATTTTCAACCACCTTTTTTTTAGTACTCTTGTTGTCATTTTGTTTTTATGAATAGGTGCATATTATCACATGGGAGCAATATATCAAATTGAAAAAAGGAAGAACATTGGAGCAAGTTGAAGGGATTTTGTTTGTCTGAATTTGTTTCAATCTTTTATGCACTTTTCCTTCACAAATTTAATGTTAGGTTGGAATGTTATTTTGTATGCATTTAGGGTTTGATGGTTACCTTTACATGCATATAGTTTTTCATTTTCCTCTCTTACAATAGTAAGTTAAATAATTAGATAGAATTCATAAGAAAAATAATCTATATAATGAGTGTTATCATTATCTGTAAATCAAGGCTTATTGAAGCTCATCCTTAAAGAGGTGAATTATAGGACGGGATCCTTTAGATTCAAAAAAATTGGAAGGGACCATATCAAGGTAAAATTTGAGATAATTTTTAGTTTTCATACTTAAGGTTTGTGGATTTGATACTAAAAACACCTCTATAGCTATTAACAAATATTGAATAATTGAAGGAAGAGTAAAAAGATGATCAAACAGAATGACCATAATGTACTATAAGGTATTGTTTTGTCACAAATTGTACTCCTTTACAAAATGAGTCCACTTTCACAATCTCCTAGCACTCATTTTATCTTTCCATCCTCTAACTACTTTTGGGACCATTTCTAGCTTTAAATTAATATTTAATTCAAGAATATGAGCCCTATTATATTTTAAATCTCAACACACTCCTCTTTGGATCCTTATTTTAGTGTGCCCTTTATTCTATATAATCTCAAACTCATACAGATTTTTATCCTATTTTTAATTTCAATGCACTTATTTCCTTACTTCATAGTTGTGAATCCAATAGTATTTACAAATCTAATATAAGGGCCCTGTTATCTCTCTTCCATTAAAATTTGGGCCTATTTTGTGTCGAGACTATCAATTATTGATATAGTTCATGGTTACCAAAATATGCCAATCATTTTTGGCACAAATTTTGGGAGAATAATATGGTGGCCTTTGAAGACATATTTTGCCATTAGTATGCAAAGGGAAAATAGTTTTTAACCATCGGTAACATCAACACTGAAAGATAGGTTTTAGTACAAATTGAAAGTATAGATAAAAAAGGTCACCGAAAGCGCTAAGTATAGAGAAACCCGACAAAACCGATCATTGTGTAAACCGATGATACAGTTTACAAGTGCAACCAGAAAATGATGAAGTGGAACCTGGGAGAGGAACCCGACGAGCATATTACACTGTAAACTAAAAGAGTAGACAAGAGAGGAACCTGATAGACAGTTCACAGAAGGAACATCGATAGACTTTCAGAGCAACCCGAGCATCAGTCACCGAAAGTCAGTCATTAACTGAGAAATGTGGATCTGACTTCCACGTCGGATAAAACACTTATGTTTTATATTTAGCATTCTGATTTGATTTAAAACACTTTCTTGAGGGACAAGTAATGTATTTATAATTGTTTTAATCAGTCTAACTGATTGAAAACGTGCAAACTAGGAGATCAAGGTCAAGTTGTAAACCTTTGATCATAGAGTTATCTTTGTAATACGTGAAACTTAATTAGGTCAATCTATTGTATAAATAGATGTATAATCATTCATTTCAAATGGATGTGAGGATGATAGTAGCCAAGGAGGACATCTATGGATCAGACTAAGAGTTTCAAGAAGAAGAACAACAAAAGATGAAATAAGTTATCAAGGACCAAGAATCAAGGCTATTGAGAAACAAAGGTATTAATCAATCACATTAGGTGATACATTGTACATGTGAATTTAATGGATCTGTAATCATAAATTGTATATTTCATACACTCAGGTCACTGAATATTTTTTACTACAATCTTACAAGTGTAGCAAATAGAATAAATCCTTTCAAGAAAGGTGGATTTAACAATCCTTTGTAAATATCTTAACCGAGTGCATACTAAACAATGTTGCTAAAGCTCTTAACAGAGTAGACCTTAACCAGTCTCCACATAATAATCCTAACATGGTAGATTATCAGAAGTGATCAAAATTGTAATCCTTAACCGACCCCTTCCAATATGTAGATAGTGAAGTTTTGTGGGTTTCATCCCCACCGCAGTTTTTACCTTCTAACAGGGATTTTTCTGCGTTACCAAATCTTGTGTCATGTGTCATTACATTTCATGAATGCTTCTATGAATGTTTACATGCTTATGGAATTTATGAATTGATATAACTTACACAAAGATAGGATAGAACAGATGGTTGACAAATACAATTGATTACTAAAAGAATTAAGGTTAAAGAGATAAAAGTTTTTAGAGGTATTGATTCACCCATCCCCTCTCAGTACATACTTCCCATTATTTCCCATAGGCCTTGACATTAACAAATCTATCCTTAAAGTTGGATATGAGTGTTTTAAGTCGGCCAAATTACAAAAATACCTTGAGAACTCTATATAAAGTATCTCTCCTAATTCATTTCACATATATCATCTACAAATTTCCTCTCAAGAGAAAATATTCTTCTTAAGAACAAATTTGATTCAAGGAGCATCCAACTACAATAAGGCATCTTCAAGTATGTTTTCATGATGGATTTTGTGATGATTTGATGGGGAAAATTACCACAATCATTATCAAATGCAACTTATTATGTCTTCAAAGCAACAATAACTTAATAAGCATAAAAGATAAGTGTATAACAATGCATCTCAATGAAAAAAGCTTAAAAAAACACAATAAATAACATAATAGCACAAAGATAATGACTAAACACACAATGGGAAAAACGTTGAGCATGATAGATGGAGCTATCACAAGTTCCAAACAAGGACCATGCTCTATTGATGAGTTTCTTTGTTTGTCACTATGAGCTAGGGATAAAATTTGTTTAAATATAACAAATAAGTCATGATTAAAATCAATAAGCTCATACATGTCATTTGAATCATAATCATTTACATCATTTTCATTAGAAACATTGTAATCATCATCATCAAGAATTTCTTCTTCATCTAGATTAATCAAAATAGGATCTTTAATACAAATAAAATCATCATGTTTATTCACTTTTATTTTCTTTAGATCAACTTCCTCCCTTGGGTTATGCATAGGTTGGTAGAAGGAAATCAAGGAAAATTAGAAGGTGATTTAGGAGAGGAAATAGTTTCGGAAGAAATCTCACCAACCCTAACACAATGTCTATGGTGTTGGTCACATGAATAACGATTGAATTTTTGTTTTGTTTAAAATTTGGGTTGGTTTAGGATCTATCAACATCGGGTCCTTTTCTTCTTTTGGAGGAAGAACAAAAGGAACCACACTAGGTTAAGAGATAGGAGATGCCAGATGTTTCTAAGATATAGATGATGAAATTGAAGCATAAATAGGAGGTATGGAAGGTGTAGGAAACATTCCAAGTCTAGGAAAAGGATAGGAGCATCCTTAGGATCGCTAAGCTCAAAAATATTTTGGGATTTAAATTATTTAAAAGATAAGAAGACATGATCTTGGCAAGGTTGAATTGGTTGAGGCGTGCTAGGCCAAAAGAAGTCAAGGTTAAAGTTCTCATGAATTTCTAAAGGTTGATAAAGACTATGAATAATGGTGATGATTTCTCCATCATGGGGAAATTTTAAACACTTATGGATAAGAGAGACTATTAATTTCATGGAAGTGAGCAAAGGAAAAAGTCTAAGTTGAAACTAATCAAAATTTTGGATGACTTCAAAAGTGACATCTAAATATTTATTACCAACTTCAATAGGAAAGGTAATAGAACCATGGGTAGTGTTGGTGCCACTAAGGGGGGGGTGAATCAGACCAAATCTAGCTTAAACACTTAAAACTTAGCTCACTGATTCACTCGGTAGAACTGAATACAATAATTACTGATTCACCAAATAAATTAATAACTTAAACAACCATACATCTCATAATATGCAAATAAATCTTTTAAACTTAGTTAACATGGATTTAATTCCATTGACACCAGATTTAATGAGGAAAACCAATATGGGAAAAACCTCTGTGGGAATTGTGACCCACAATACAAATGTGCCTTTCTAAAGTATGCTCGGTTAAGAAATTGTCCTTTTAAAGATTACAAACACATTTGCTAAATGTGACTCTGTTAAGGGATTTACCTCAGATCGGTTGAGATCTTCACCCTATTAGGAGTGGCCTTGCTAAAGGACTTTAAACACTCTTTTGGAATTTTAGCTACATCTAGGATTTACAAATAGGACTGTTAAATTTACTTGGTTAAGAGATTTTATCTGTTACAAAAGCTAATAAGAAAAAATGTAACTTTGATCTGTAAATATAGAAACTACCTTTATCTTGTGTCAGATCCTTTATGCTCACATGAATTTTGGCATCACATACTCCATTTGTCTCTATTTCAGACTATAGATCTTGCTCTTTCTTCTTCTCTGTTCTGCTTGGTAACTCTGTTCTTTAGCTTCTTCTTCTTATTAATTCAATTTGCCAACATCATAATCTCTGTTAATTTCTCATCCTTTATATAGATAAAAATTTTGCCTCTTAATCTCCTTTCTTAGATTTTCCATCATTTGCACTCAGTCATTCAATCATCTTGTTCATAAATCTTAACTAGGTTAACTGTTTAACTTTTACCTCGTAACTTGATATTTTCCTGGAATTCTCATGTAAAGAAGAAAAATGATGTTCGTGGAATAAGAGTGTTTTGATACTCAAATCACTTATCACCTTTACATTTAATGTTTAGAGTGGAGGGAAAGATAAGATATTCTCCTTTATTCTCAAATGCACAAAGGAAGGATCCAAATTGATCAACCCAAAAAGGATCAATGCATAAATGAATCAATCTATTGGAAA
>MU226144.1:449447-462658 GCA_018584345.1 Thuja plicata
CTACAAGTATGAAAAATGTAAATGTTTTTGTATTTTTAAAGAAGTTTTATGATTTTTATGAATTTTGAAATATAAATGCAAGAGCATAAAATAAAACCTACTTCTATATGCATGCAAGATCTAATATCAAATGCACATCTAACACCAAAAAGAAAGAGTTGTCTATCGCGGGTTCACCAAAATGTAAAGAAGAAAAATGATGTTCGCGGAATAAGAGTGTTTTGATACTCAAATCACTTATCACCTTTACATTTAATGTTTAGAGTGGAGGGAAAGATAAGATATTTCTAGAAAATCTGAAGTATGATTCGAAAAGGAAACGTAGAGATGAACAAAACCCATAAATATTTTTCTGATCTAATGTCATCTTATGAAAAAGGTCGACCCTGTACCACAAATGCCAACCCTATCTTGCACAGATCTGAAAGTGTCCCTATTCACGCTGTCTAAAAGAAGACTGAAAAGGGTACCCAAATCTAGTCTCAGATCTTCAATCCTGAACCTATACCTACAAGAAAAATAGAGGTCAACCCTATACCACTTTTTCCAACTCGATCTACTCAACTCTGAAAGTGTCCCTGTTCGCACAGTCTGAAAGAAATCCGAAAAGGGTATCCAGATTTGGCCTCAGATTTATAGTCCCGAACCTGTACCTACAAGAAAAATGTTTGTTTGTTGTTGGGGAGGGGTTTTCCTTAGTTAAACCCTAATTTAGGAATTAACCTTGAAAAAAATAATTGAAATAAGAATGCTAGCAAGTAGTAGAATTGAATCTAATAATGAAGCTATGATATTGAATAGATATGCAATTATAATTCAAATGTAGCGAGTATGTAAATATGAAAGCATGGACTTTAGAAACCATAAAAATCTATGATTGTATGCTTGGAATCCACCTTGAAATAGTTTTGAGGATGCACAAAGGATCTTGAAGGAAGATCACACCATCATGATGGCTAGATCTAGGGTTTGAATGATGAATCTTAAATGCTTGAACCAAATCCCTTGAAAGGCTTGAAAGCTTGAATCCTTGATCTTCAATGGAGAACTTGAATGCTTGAGAGGAAGAATTGAACACCTTGAGAGCTTGAAAAAATGTAGAACAATGGATGCTTGAACAAAATCTTGGCTAGAGCTTCTTGCACTTGGAAGACTTAGTTCACTTGATGATGGTTAGAGAAAATGAGAGGAGAAAGCTCCCTTTTATATGAAACTAGGGCACAATCTTCTAAGGAGGCCTACATAGGATAATTAAATCATCATTTAAGCCTTTACCCCTAGGAGAGGACCTATATTAAATATAATTTAGGAATCAACCGATTTGGAGCCCGAAACAGCTGACCTAGAAGCGGGAGAAATTTTTTTGTGAGGACCGACATCCAAAAAACCAAAAGTTCCCAGGATTTGGACCCTGGGACAGGGTCGAGGTCAGACCTATCCTAAGATAGATTCAAGGTCAACCCTGTCCTAGGTCAGGGTTGAGGTCAACCCTATCCTAGGAGGTCAACCCTATCCCTGGATCCCAGAAACACAGGTCTGCAACCTAAAATGCAGAAATCAGGTTGGAAAATAGTGGATAGAAAGGCAAAATCAGAGGGGATGATGTAGAAATAGGAGAATGATGTGATGGAGGTCAAATACATCCCCTAAGGAGGGCTAAACACTCTTAACATGGAAGTGCTTCCATTTTAAGATGATACATCTCATAATCAGGTTTAACCGCTTGATCTTCACCTTAGATCTTCTCATTGAATTTTTTGGCTCATAGATCTTCTTAAAAACTTCCTTTAATTCTTATATCCATCTAGATCATCATAGCCTTGTATTCCAGTGGATCTTAAAATCATTTACAATCAATATCCCGTACTCGGTAACTTGCTTTGCAACTTGGTAACTAAATTTGTTCACTGCTCGATGCTCGATAACTGAAATTGACTAACACAACTCTATACCGACTGACTCTGTCTAGCTCGATAGAGTAACTCTCTTGAGTCATAACTTAACTCTTTGCAATTTATGACTTAATCAATGAAGTGTTCTGAATTGATAACATCAAATATATAATGGAAAACAACTATATAAACATTAATTCATCATTGTTTGATTTGTATTTATCACCCATTTAACTTCTCCTTCTTATGGTATGGTAACTAAATAAAAATCTGTAAATCAATTACTTGACATCAATGACAAAATAATAACCGATCTAACCATTTATACAAACATGTATACTTATTATCACTCGGTCTTCATCATCTCCATCAGTTGATCAACAATCTCCCTCTTTGGCATTCATGGAAACACTATAGTAGTACTATAGAAATTGATGATGACAACTCTCAATATTGTCAATTCTCTGTCATTACTCCCTCTAAGTTAATATTCTATTTCTGATCTTCAAACTGTTCACTGTTCTCCCTTTTGGATAAATCTTCTGATATTGTAGCATACATTTTGATTGTCTTTCATGAGTAAATAGTAGCAATTCATTTTCTCCCTCTTTCTTCAATATCTCCCTTATGAATAAATTTCATAAATTTAATCTCTCCCTCTTTGACATCAATGCCAAAAAGTCATACTCCTGAAATTTTTTTTTAGCAGTGGATTATACCTTACATGTACAAATACTCATTACATATAGAAATCTCCTCACAAATTCAAGAATCACCTGAAGTGTGTCACACTAACATCAATTCAAGAATATATATTCTAATAAAATATGGAATTGATGCAGCATGCCTCATGCTTCTTAGTTAATATTGGATAGGGGAAGAACCCCTAATTTACCTCTGAGACACTCAAAAGCATCCTTCGATAGTGGATTTGTAAAGATATCAGCCAATTTCTCCTTTGAATTCACATATCCCAATACCACATTATTCTCTTGAACTTGTTCTCTCAAGTAGTGATACTTGATAGAAATGTGCTTGGTCTTTGAATGCATAACCAGGTTCTTTGATATATTGATAACACTTGTGTTATCACAGAAAATAGTTATAGGTTCTGAGATAATCTCATGCATACCTTCAAGTAGTTGTTTGATCCACACACACAATGTTTGCATAATTCATGGTAGCAGCAACATATTCTGCCTCGATAGTAGACTATGAAATGCAAATCTTCTTCTTGCTTAGCCATGTGACAAATATTTTACCTAGAAAGAATGCTCCTCCACTACTACTTTTCCTATCATTAACATTTCCAACCCAATCTGCATCAATGTAGACTTGTAGACCAAAAGTACCTCCTTTCTTGTATAATAAACCAAAATCTTCAATTTCTTTCAGATATTTAAAAATTCTCTTAACTGCAGACATATGTGTTTCCTTAGGATTATAATAAAATATTGTAACAATCCCAACATTGTGTGCTATATCAAGTCTAAACTGTGAACAACATACTGTAGTTTGCCAATCATAGATCGTTAAAGAGTATTAACCACCTCTTGTGTCTCATCTTCTTTAGATAATTTACATCTTGTGACCATTGGTGTTCCAACAGGCTTGGAATCTTCCATATCAAAAGTTTTGAGGATCTCTTTGATATATTTAGCTTGTGTAATGTAGATCCCTTCTGCAACTTGTTGCATATGTAGTCCTAGAAAGAATAATTAATCTCTCCAGTCATATACATTTCAAACTCTTTTCTCATTTCATCATAAAATTCCTTACAAATAGCGTTATTGCCTCCAAAAATAATATCATCAACAAAAATTTCAGCAATAAAAACCTTGTTGTCACTATCACACTTCAAGTAAACATTACTGTTATCACTTGTTCTTTGAAATCCTATTTTGATTAGATAAGACTGCAATCTCTCATACCATGCTCGGGGTGTTTGCTTCAAACCATAAAGAGATTTGTGTAACTTACATAACTTGTTCTTACTTGTGCTCTCAATGAATCCTTCAAGTTGTTCAATGTATACTTCTTCTTACAGTATCCCATTCAGAAATACAAACTTAACATCCATTTGATAAACTTTGAATCCTTTGTAAGCCACATAAGCTAGAAGTATTCTAACTCCTTCCAATCTAGCAACAGTTGCAAAATTCTCTCCATAATCTATACCTTCTTCTTGTGCATAACCTTTGCAAACCAATCTAGCTTTATTTCTGATAACTACACCATTCTCATTCAACTTGTTTATGAAAATTCATTTAGTACCAATAACATTTTTATCCTTTGGCCTAGATACTAAAGTCCATGTATTGTTCTTTTCTATCTAATCAAATTCTTCTTTCATTGCTTTCATCCAATCTTTATTATCTAGTGCATCTTTAACTTTCTTTGGCTCAAATGAAGATATCAAACATGTATTATCTCTTACCTTGCTTCTAGTCATCACTCCAGCATCTTTATTTCCAATAATATTTCTCAGGGAGTGGTGCCTCCTCATATATTTCACTAAAACAGGCTTGGTAGGTCTCAGTGCTTCATCCTCTTCATTCAGTTGTAGAGAAATTTGTTCAACTTCCTCCTTGGTAGTGCTCTCAGTAAGGTTTCAAGAACATCAGGTTGCACATATACAAACTTATCATAGTCTTCAGGTTCCTTTTTTCTTTCTTCATCATTCTTTTCTACAAATTCATCAATTCTAACACTTGCACTTTCCACCATTTTGTTACTAACTTTTTTCAAACACTTATAGGTTTTAATCCTTGTATAATATCCTAAGAATATTCATCCATCCCCTTAGAATCAAACTTTCCTTCTCTAGAACCTTTCAAGATATAAAATCTGCTTCCAAAAACTTTGAAATAACTCACATTAGGTTTATGATCATACCAGATTTCATAAGGTATTCTGTTGGTACCTTTCTTCATTTATACTTGGTTCAATGTGTAAATAGTAGGACTGACTACTTCTCTCTAGAAGTTTTGTGAAATACCTTTCTCAATCATCAATGTCCTAGCATAATCAACAATAGATCTATTTCTTCTCTCAACAATATCATTCTGTTGTGGTGTCCTCGGTAATGACATCTGTCTCTTAATTCCATTTTCATTACAAAACAATGTAAACTCATCAGATGTAAACTCACCTCCTCTATCAGATCTCAAACATTTCATTTGTCTTCTTGTTTCTTTCTCAACTCGGGCCTTATACCACTTAAACATTTGAAATGAATCAGATTTTTCTTTTAAAAACCTTACAAACATCATTCTAGAATAATCATCCACAAATAGAATGCAATATATGTCTCCATAGTAACTTTGATTTCTCATGGGTCCACATAAATCAGTATGAACTAAATCCAAAGTTCCTTGTGTAACATAAGTTTTTCTTAAAAAACTAGATTTAGTCATCTTACCCATTTGACATTCTCTTCACATAGCATTCTCAGGTTTCTCTAATCTCAGTAATCCTCTGACTCTATTCTTTTTACTCACTTTGATCAGGTTAAAACAAAAATGACAAATCCTTTTGTGCCATAGCCAGACATCCTCAATTTTATCAAATAGGCAATTCTTCATAGAAGTATCAAGATAAAATAAATTACCTTTATATTGTTCTCCAGTAGCAATCAGATTTGCCTTCTTATCAAAAAATTTCACTCTTCTATGTTGAAATTCCATTCAGTGACCTATATTACTTAAAAATGCAACACTCAATAGATTATACTTGAAGCCTTCAACCCAATAAACATCATCACAGCTTGTGTTATTTAGAATAATTATAGAACCTTTTCCTTTCACAAGGTATGGAGAATCATTATCAAATCTAACACATCCTCCTTCATGCTTTTCCAATGAAATAAACTTAAGTGTGTCACCAGTCATGTGATGTGAACAACCACTATCTATAATCCATGTTTTATTCTTACTTACTTGTGATATTAGGGCTCTTGGTTATTCTTCATCAGAATTGTCTTTAATAGCAACATAAACAACTTTTTTTCATCACTATCATCTGAATCATCATCACTTAGATCTTCATTAGCAATATGACAATATTTCTTACATTTGTTTTTGTAGTCTTTGAATCTTCTAAATATATTTTCTCTTTTGTCCTTATCTTTGTTATCTTTCTTCTCCTCATTATCTTTCTTAGGGAAGTTAGATGCAAAATGACCAATCTTGTTACAGTTAAAACATTTCAAGGGTAATTTACCTCAATATTTTCCTTTGCCTCTTTTTATCCTTCTAGCCAACAAAGCTTCAAACTCTCTCTTGTTCTCTTCATCTGCAACATATAACTCTTCCAAACCACTCTAACAACTATAATATCTCTCACTAGCACTGGTCAAATATCCATCACTAGGTTTAGAGTCCTTAGAACATCCAATCTTCAAAGATGACTTAAATGCATACTCAATATTAGATATAGTTGGTAAACTATTATCAAAATCATTAATCTCAAAAGCAACCAACTTACCAATAGTAGCATCAAGAGAAACATTCATATGAGGAATGGATCTCAAGTCTTGTATAGAAGATACTCAAATAGCATAAATCAGTAGCAAGGCTCTTAACATTTTTCTTGTAACATCTTCCTCTGTTATGGCTCCATCAGCTCCTCTAATAGAATTAACAATCTCCTTAAGTCTAGTGTTGTATTGTATTATGTTTTCTTCATCTTTCATTCTCATTGAATCAAATCTACCTCTCACACTTTCTACTTTTGCTTTTTGAACATGGTGATCTCAACCATAGATCAAAATAATCTTATCCCACATTTTTTTTGAAGTAGTGCATCCATCAAGTTCATCATATTGTTGGTTGGTAAGTGTAGAAGCTATCTGATGCAGAGGGTCTAGAGTTCTAGTGTTCTCTTCTCCCTAAATGTTTAATACTTCTCCAAACCATCCAATGGTCCATTCTTCAATGTTTTCTTCACCAATATGGATCTCTTAGATCCTCCCAACCAACTTGCCTCCTAGGTATAGTTGTTTTGATAAAGACACAAAACTCACACAATTTCAACTAGTGCAACTAGTTCATCAATCTTCTTTATTCTTCACTAGATCTTCCTCTATAAGCCCAAACCCTTGCTTAGTATCTTCCCCATACTCTCCATAGACTCTTTCCTATGTTCTTGACTCATCAAAAGTCCATTGGAAACATTTACAACACTTCTGGATACTCCAACAATCCAATTGTTATCACTATGCACTAGTAGGCCTGATTAGGCCTAATTTAATTAGGTCTATTTTAACTATTTTGAGCCAAATGATGCAAATTATTCCAAACAACCCCACAAAATACTCTAGGAAAGTATAATCTATCCACTAGGACTTAAAGAATCCAAAGCTATAGTTTCTCAAGGCACCCACAACCCTAATTACTACCAGGCTCTAGTTTTCAGCCTATCTTTTAGGCCTCTAGACCGGTCAATGCAAATTGTCTTCAATTTTTTCTTCAAACTTCACTTCACCATCTATAACCTTTTGATCCTTTAAGGAGACACATTAGGGCTTCTACACATTCTACTAAATCATCCATTCAGGATCATAGGTGCTCTTCTTCAACTCAATATTTACCCTGTGAACTGCCTCACAATAAGTGCTTAGTAATCGTGCCCAAAGCCTCTCTTAGGAATAGTTTATTCAATCTAAGGATCACTTCTCCCACCTTGAGGTTCATTTAGTTTTTCAACCCAAGGATGTATACTTGAAATGGTATGACACAATATGTGCACTAAGTTCCTTAAAGAGTCACTTTACCTATGTTGTAGAAAAGTAAAATACATGAAAGGAATCTATACTAGGGCTGCAGGAAAGGAAACACACCTACTCCTTACTGAAATGAACACTACAAATTGAAAACTCTACTTAAGACTATTCTTTCAACCTAGAGCATTCACTATAGCTATCCTTGTAAGTGTTGTAGAAACATTCACAAAGTACAATGTTGTAGGAAGAAACTGTAATCTTCTATCTAGAATACTGGAAATGAAAGAAGTATATCTATTCTACTTCTACTCTAATCCACCTCCCAAGTGGGACCCCTTGGTCAGATTTGCTAATCTATGAACACATAATATAAACCAAAAGTTACTTCATTGTATTCCAAGAACTGATTACATGAGAATGGTATGTAAAACTGAAAATGAACTTGCTGTGCAAGATACAATCAAAATATTGTATTCGAAAATATCTAAACTTACAAAATAATAGTCTCCTCCCTATAAATAGAGGACTGAATTCTTTATTCTAAAATAGAAAAGGAACCATCTAACTGAAACTATGCCAGAGAGAAAAAATACGAAACACAATAGCCCACAACATATGTAATGAAGTCTGGGTGACTGAGTCAACATCCTGGAAGTGCAGAAGGAATATAGCAGTGCTTTGTTCATGCATTTCTGAAATAGTGGATCCTTATTTGCAGTAGCCGTGTCTTCTGATGCCATGATGGTTATCCTCCCGCAGCTGGTCTTTATCATTCTCTTTGAATGTTGTCGACCACTCCCAAGCAGCTCCTATTTCTTGGCAGGTTAGTTATCATGCAAAGATATTCATACAAGTAGCCTAATCAAATTAATCCATATATTAGAACACACATTCTGATTATTATATGAAATACTACAATATATATAATATTGGCACAATATGCCATATCTATTCTACCCATAGGTTTAATGGTTCTATCTGTACTTTGACATGAGTTTAACTGATTATAAGTCCACAATTGTTCTGGTAATACTTAAAACCAGATTATAAACATTAATATAATAGAGATAGTAAATGGTCTCATCATCTGCCCCCTGGTAAGATGAATTATTTTCCTCAAGCATTACATCTTCTGGTAGTTTATCTGAAATATCCAACCTCTGTCCTCCCTCACCTTTGGCTCTTGAAAGTGTAGTAAAACCCCCTTGTCTTCTCCCAAACATCCACTCTGTGATCCTTCTACAGTCGGTCAACTCTATTAGTATTGATGTCATACAGGGGCCATAGGAGCATTGGTGGCTACATGGTGAGTGGACACCAAAGTTCTTGTCTGATTTGCCTTCCTAGTTGCATATATTTTGGTGCTCTTTGAATAGATGCTTGGAGGTTGATAGGACTATGTGGTTCAGATTTCCTCAATGTTTCAGATAACCTACCCCATCTGCTTTTGGCACCAGCCAGGGATCTCTGAAAGGTGAAGTAAGACAAACAATCATACTCTGCATATACCTCTATTCAAATTCCAAAAATTTTATCCCTGGTTTCCTCCTTAATTTTTCCATATGTCAAATTGAGCCAATCTCTAAGGAGTATATCTGGCTTGCTGCTCTCTGCTCTTAATGGTAATGGCTCTATTTTCTCCTGTTCCCTATAGTTTTCTAGCTGTCTATCATAGGTGGCTTCATTGTGCATCCAGGACATTAATGCCCTTAGGTGTACATCCCCTATATAAAGTAAAGGGTTCCACTCAGTCTCTGTTGGAATGATGAAGTTATGCATGTAGAGTTCACAAAGTAGATTTTTCTGCCACAAAGGAAAGGTCTGGTAAAGGCCATAAAATTCTTGGGCTGACTTGAACTCAGAATCTATATCTTTAATGGTCATCATTAGTTGGAACAAGAGGAACTGTTCTTTCAGACATATGGTATAAACCCTAGGAGGTGGTCTACATGCAATTATTTGATGAGCCAATTTGAGGGCATGATCCATCTTTTGTTTCTATTTTTCCAATTGCTCTTTCAATTTTGCAATCTCATCTCCTTGCTCTGTTATGACTTTCTTCAGTTTCTTTTTCTCTTCTCCCCATAAATTTGTTGTTAAAACATACTTGTTATGTAATCCAAAGAGAAGTGTCTGCAAGGTGATTGGGCCACAATCCTCTACCTGGTTTCTTTGCTTCCTCTATTCCTTCCATGACTGCTCTAAGAAACTTAAACCAAGTTCTGTTGTAGGGCACTAAGGCAGTTTCTATGTAGGATGACTGATGGGTTACTGAGGCACTCTCCTTGTTTCTGTCTGGAATATCTTGATGGATTTCCTGGGAACTATTTTGGTAAACATCAGGTTCAGCTTCATAAGTTTATGTTGAATGAGGAGGAAAGTCTAGAACTACAGACTGATTTGGGGAGTCATCTGGAATGATTTGTACATTGGGTTGTTCATCAAATTGCAAAGGAGAAGTAGTTTGGCTCTCTGAGGACACTCTAGGGAGATATCCTCTCATTCTAGGGATTCTTTGCACAGGGCTTTCCTCAATCTCTACAGCCTTTTTTCTAATACCCTTCTTTGGCTTCTCTGCTACAGGAGTAGCTACTGCAGGAACTGACTTCCTTTTCTTCCCCTTTAAAGAAAAAGGGGTTTGTGGTTTGGCTGTAAGAATAGAAGTTTCTCCCTCTAATTTTCATTTTCCTTTGGTTCGGGAAGAAGTGGGTACATTGCTCTCATGAGTAGGTAAAGGAATACTTTCTTACAGATTTTTCAGTTTCTGCCCCCTAGGTATCTTGCTCATCGGCTGGGTCAATTGGTATTGCATCATCATGACTAAATTGCACATTAGGGTTAACCTATGGTTGTAGGGTTTTTTGTTGGAAAAACTCTAACCATGCTATGGGAGAGGCATCCCTAAGAGATATTTCTATTAACAATTTAATCAGGGCATGTTGGGTGATAGAATTGACATTTCCTTTTTGGGTCTCCTCGGCACTAATGCATAGCATATTGTATAATAAATTTGGGACAGTTACTGGTAGATTATGCCTTGCATAACTCAGTAATTTGAAATGATGTGCATGCAAATTGGAAAATCTCCCTTCACATGTAAAATACCTGATAATATGCATAGCCAACTCATTATACTGTGGAGGGGTAGACATTATTTTGCACCCTTGTTTGTTAATTTCCAGTTGAGGGTCACCTGGTAGGGTGAACTGGGCCCTAGCTGATCTGGCATCATGAACATTAGGGTAGTGCTCTCTAGCCATTGGTAATCCAGTAACTTCTTCTATCTGCTGTTAGTAATAATTGAGAGGGGGATGGGGTGAATCAATGGCCTCAAAAATTTATCCTTTAATCACTATCCACCAATCAAATAAACCTCATATTATTAAGTCCCTACAAGATGCATGCCATGAAATACTTATAATGATTAACTGTCTGTCAATTTTCCTTATCTGTCCTTATTTTCTTTGATTACCGATATGTAGTATAACTATTTACCAAAATACAGTAAATAAGCAGAGTATACCGATATATCCAGAAATGCATATGTGAAATGTAAAACAGTAAAGTAATAAACCATACACACATAACACTTGGATGTTAACGTGGAAACCCTGTTGAGGGAAAAACCACTGGGACCAGTACCCCAAATTTTCACTCTTCTAAAGTGAGCCATGTTAAGAGCCAACCCTATTAAAGGTTACAAACACACTGTTAGGTGTGACCTTGTTACAATATTTTATACATATAGGTTGTCACTTAGTATCGGGCAACTCAGTTTTCTATCATCCTTGAATCAACCTCTTTCTTAGACTGTCAATAGGCTTTAGGAAAATCTAGTGCTACTTTCAGGAATCAACCTTTTTGGCACTCCTTGGAATGTACCTCAATATATATAAGACTATTAAGTCCTGCTCTATTAAGAGATTTGATGCTTCAATGGTTAAAATAAAACAAAATGACCTGTTTCTAATGCAACTTGAATTGCAGATTTTTAGATCTATTTAAGTACATTACCTCTCTGATCAATATATCAATTCAATTCTTTGTGCTCCACACTTTCTGCTTTGTGATGCTATGCTTCACTATTTGTCGGTGTCTGTAGAATTCTTTAGCTCTCCCTTAGCTTGATTGATCAGGACTGTCTGAAGTTATCCTTCATCAGTTTCTCTTCAGCATCCTCTTTCAATTCACTCCCTTTCCATGTATGTTTGGAATGAATAATGCTTGTCTCTTATATAGACATGATATTCCTTAATTCTTGATTCTTGGCATGAAAAACAATCTAGCCAATCTGATTTAAAGCATAACTCCTAATTTATCTCGTAGTTATCTTCTTGCCAACTGTACAAATCAGCTTTAAATCAATTACTTAACTCTGGTCGAATAAAAAAATGAAAACAACCAGTTAATTCTATCTTTAGCTCTTGCCAGCTAGATATTTTGTCATTTTCTGAACTCTCTGTTCTGTCAGTCAACTCTTCAGTTAGTCATCGGTTACAACTACCAGTTCCATCAGTGTGACTCTAGTTAGCTTTGGGATCTTCTTCCGTTGGGCATCATTGGAATTTTACTTGTCGGGTAACTCTGTGGTTTGCTTCATCGGGCAACATTGTCTTTAGCTCGTTGGCTATCACTGTGACTTTTCTTCTTTGGCTTTACCAATGGTGTGCACTCCGTTGGTGTTGTCTGTCACTTATTGAATACTTGACTTTTATGCATTGTTGAAAGCATAACCTTTGTTCCATTGATTCTCTAAAGTCTTTGGCATTATGTACATGACCGTACAAATGATATCAAGTTGACATCAATGAAAATACAAACCATTAGCTGATTTAATGCCTTGCATTATCTTCAACTTAACATTATCAAACATTCAATTAGTTATATGTCATCAATCTCTCCCTTTGGCATTGATGGAAACATAACTTATATTATCACACTATACTATTTCTAATACAATATGAAATACAATTGTTGAGATTCATCAAACTACTAATCTTTGTTTGATAACAGATAAATGTCTGAACTTTGGTAAGCTCTGTTTTAGCTTAGATTTGATTCTTGCAGCTTTCTTTTTGCTGATGTGTTGAATCTCCTCTGGTTTCAATTTCTCTCCTTTTGACTGTTCTTCTGCTTTGATGTCTTGTCCTCTTTTCAACAACTTTCTCTTTGTGTAATCTTTCATACAATTTTATTTCCCTTAGGATATAATCTCTCCCTGTTGGAGTGATCTGATAATGGATAATCTCTCTTCCTTTTCTCAGAAGAATGTGATAATATGGATAATCTCTCTCCCTTTGACAACAATTCCAATCAAATATTGAAACAACGTCTGTTGCCAATTATTTCAAATATCTGACATTCATGTCAAATAATCATTTTCCTCTTATCCATAATATATTCCTTGAATTTCCCTTATCCATCGGCAATACAACATTATGCTCTGGTGCTTGGTTCTAATATATACCTGTCTGTATATAGATGTAGCTTTGAAGTTCTTCTCTTTGCTTGCATCAACATTTCTGATATTCTGATAATATATAGGTTGATGCAGCCTTCAGTCTTTTACTGACTGGTAGACAAGGGTTTGACCCCTA